>JAOTRH010440947.1:0-32946 GCA_034768845.1 Heliamphora exappendiculata
TTTGAATTTTTGAAATTCGCACCGTAACTCCCCGCAGCCCCCGGGACCAACCCCGTATACTCCGATTAACCAAAACAGGCGTCGAAACACATATATGCATTTTAAATCAAAATGCTGAAACATGTCTAAAAACATAGAATATGCATATAAATAAAAAAGGAACGGTATAGAGTTTCACAACTCTCCCCCCCTTAAGGAATTTCGTCCCCGCAATTCACTACTAGGTCACGAGGTGAACAACTCCGGGTATCTCTCACGAAGCCCAGACTCAAGCTCCCAAGTCGCTTCCTCAACCCCGTGATGAAGCCACTGAACTTTGACATAATCGTTCTCCCCTGCAACACCTGTTCCTTTATATCCAGAATCTTCACGGGACGCTCCTCATACGTCACATCCTCCTCAACTCACAACTCTGTCCAATCTAACACATGAGACGGATCCGGATCATACCTCCGAAGCATAGAAACGTGGAAGACCAAATCTCATCATCCCTCTGCGTGGCGAGACCTTCAGAAACACATGGTCTCCCACGGCAAACTCTAGTGGTCTCCTCCTCTGACGAGCATAACTCTTCTGGCGGCTCTGAGCTATCACCAGTTGCTAACGAATCACAGTAATCACCTCCGTTGTTTCCCGCACTAGATCGGGTCCCAAAACAGCGGTCCCTCCCACCTCTGTCCAACATACAGGCGATTTACATGGCCTACCATACAGAACCTCATACGGTGCCATTCCAATACTGGACTGATTGCTGTTGTTGTATGTAAACTCTGCCAAAGATAGATGATCCTCTCAAGAACCCCGAAAATTAAGCACACAGGCTCTCAGCATGTCCTTCAAAATCTGAATAGTCCTCTAAGACTGACCATCGGTCAGAGGATGAAAAGCTGTACTAAAAGTCAAGCTCGTCCCCAAAGCCACCTAAAGACTCTACCAAAAGCGCGATGTAAAGCACGAATCTTGATCAGAAACAATAGTCACCGGTACTCCGTGTAGTCGAACTATCTTCTGAATGTACAATCTACTCAATCTGTCCACTGAGTCTCTCACTCGAATGGGAAGAAAATGTGCTGATTTCATCAGCCTATCCACCACAACCCAAATAGCATCATGTCCTCTCGGCGAGCGTGGAAGTTCTGATACAAAATTCATAGTGACATTCTCCCACTTCCACTCAGATACATGCAACGAATGCAATAATCCTGCAGGTCTTTGGTGTTCCATCTTCACTTGCTGACAAGTGAAGCAACGAGAAACGAATCGGATCACATCCCTCTTCATTCCCGTCCACCAAAACTGACGGCGTAGGTCGTGATACATTTTCGTGCCTCCAGGATGCACTGCAAGACGTGAGTGATGAAACTCATGTAGCACCTCAGCATGGCACAACTCTGGCACTAACAAACACCCTAACAACCTCAGACTCTAATATGAACTCATTACCCATCTTGTTGTATCTGTCCCATTGGCAATGCGATCCCGTATCATCTAAGCCTCTGGATTGGTCCTCTGAGCTTGTAACACGCGTGCAATCAATGTAGGTTGTGAAGCAACTGAACAAAAGGTCGCACCTCCCGTTGTCTCCTCAACACACAAACCAAACTCCCCGATAACTCCAAGCATATCCCATTCCCGTATAGCCACAGAAGCTAATGAGCCATGAGATCTCCTGCTGAGCGCATCAGCTACAACATTTTCCTTCCCCGTATGGTACTGCAAATCAAAGTCGTAGTCTCCCAACAATTCCATCCATCGTCCCTGGCGAAGATTCAGGTCTTTTTATGAAAATAAGTATTTCAAACTCTTGTGATCAGAGAAAACCTCAAAATGCTAACCATATAAAGAATGCCGCCATGTCTTCAAGGCGAAGACCATAGTTGCCAACTCCAGATCATGAATCGGGTAATTCCTCTCATGTGTCTTCAGCTATCGCGAGCCATAGGCTACAACCTTGCCTCCCTGCATCAACACACAGCCCAAACCATCAAGTGACGCGTCGCAATACACAGTATGTCGCAGACCTCGCTCTGGAATAGTCAGAACAAGTGCACTGGTCAGTCTCCTCTTCAGCTCCTAGAAAGATGACTCACAAGACTCGCTCCATACAAACGTGACTCCCTTCCGCGTCAAACGCGTCATCGGTGCTGCAAGCCTAGAGAAGTCTTGCACAAATCGCCGGTAATAACTTTCCTGACCGAGAAAACTACGGATCTCAAAAACATTCCTCGGTCGCTGCCAATCCATCACTGAATCAGTCTTTGACGAGTCCACTAATACCCCATCATTTGACACCACGTGTCCAAGGAATCTCACATATGTCATCCAAAACTCGCACTTCTCGAACTTCACATACAAGCAATGTTTCCTAAGAAGCTGTAGGACAACATGCAGATGCTCCTCATGCATCTCCCTCGTGGATGAATAAACCAGAATGTCATCCACGAACACAACTACAAAACTATCTAGATAAGGGTGGAAGATATGATTCATCAAACCCATAAATGTAGCTGGAGCGTTCGTTAAACCGAACGACATAACCACAAACTTGTAGTGACCATAGCGAGTCCGAAAGGCGGTCTTGGCTATGTCCTCGCCCCTGATCCTTAGCTGATGATACCCTGACCTCAAGTCAATCTTAGAGAAGACACGGGACCCCCTCAACTGATTAAACAAGTCGTTAATCCTCGGCATCGGGTACTTGTTCTTCACCGTCACCTAGTTCAACTTCCTGTAATCTATACACAATCGCAATGAACCATCCTTCTTCTTTGCAAAGAGAGCTGGAGCTCCCCACGGCGATGTACTAGGCCGCACAAACCCCTTATCTAGCAACTCCTGCAACTGCACCTTGAGTTCTTGTAACTTAGCCGGTGCAAAACGGTACGATGGCATAGAGATAGGAGCAGCTCCCGAAACAAGATCAATGGAGAACTCCACATCTCGGATCGGTGGCAACTCAAACAGATCGTTAGGAAAGACATCTGGGTAGTCACACACTATAGGAGGTAACACTCCTCGAACCACAATCGGCTCATCCAACCTGAGCGCAGAAAAGAGAAAACCCAGATCTTCTAGAACCCGAGTGACACCTAGCACAGACATCAAGCCCTCATCCCGATCGCCCAAAAAGTAAAAGCAGTCACCCTTCAGCGTACAGATCGACACTTTCCGTCGCTCGCAATCTATAAAGGCACGGTAGGTGGTCAGCCAGTCCATCCCTAGGATGACATCAAACGTGGTCATGTCTAGAATGATAAAATTAAACTCTAAACAACGACCGTCGACCTCCAACATACAGGATCTCCAGACAAGGCTCAGCGTCACACTCCCACTAACTAGGATCTCCACGCACATGGTACTACCTAACCAGTCCATTTCCAACCCCAAAGTAGATACAAATGCAGATGATATAAATGAGTGTGATGCTCCGGTGTCGATGAGAACACTGGTCCATGATCTAAAAACTAGAAGAGTATCTTTGATCATGGCTGGTGTAACAGCAGTATCAGACGCCACTGGTGCCTTAGAAGAACTGCGATCAGTAAGAACATAGGCCCTGGCCTGCGGCAGTCTGGTCTGTCCACCATAACTCTGAGTCGATGGCTGCCTCACTGACTGTGCTGAAGTACTTCCTTTTGCAATCCTCGATGTTTGTGCCCTAGGCTGCTACGGAGCATGTCGCCTTTGTACAGATGAAGGAACAGACGCTCCTGTCGCACTCTGAACATTCCCCTCTCTGGGACAATGTCTGCGAAAGTGCCCCGGCTGACCACACCCAAAACAGATAGGTGGGTCTCTCACCTGTGACTGGATGGGGGCTGAACTCTGAGACTGGCCCTTTTGTGGGCACTCCATTGAACGATGTCCCGCTATCCACAGCGATAACAGATCAACCCTCTCTGCTCTGGCCTTCTTGTCGAGGCCACTAAAAGTGTAGGTCCAAACGACTGCGCCTGAGATGATCCAGCAAAACGAGAACTAGGTCCAGACGACCTCTGGCGCTTGCCCCTGCACCCCTTGGACTGTGCATCTCCACTGCCTTGCTGGCTCCCGTTCTCTTTAATCCTGCGGCTATCTGCCAACGAGATCTCGACCCGGATAGCAGATTCCACCAGCTTGATGTACACCTCTATATCCAGAGCTGCAACCCTATCCTTAATAGCAAGTCGAAGTCCCCTCTCAAACCTCCAGTGCGTAACTCCTCTGTAGATACCATCTCAGGTGCAAACCGCGACAGATTCACGAACTTAGCCTCATACTGGACCACAGACAGATTCCCCTGAACAAGGGAGAGGAACTCTTCTCGGTAAGTATCTCTCAAAGATCTCGGGAAATACTTCTCCAAGAAGACTCTTGTGAAAGCAGCCCACGTCTCATCCACAGTGCTCTTGGCGAACTTTTACCACTCTCTAACATCTTCCCGCAATTGGAACGCTGCCAACCTTATACACAAAGCATCCTCCTCGATATCCAGAGTATCGAAGATGGAGGTGTTCACTTCTAACCACTCAGTAGCCATCTTGGGGTCCGACTCCCAATAAAAGATCAGAGGATCCAACTGCCAAAACTCCTACATAGCTACAAAAGCCCTCAGCTCAGGAACCCTCACACTAACCCTGGTGGCTTCTGCCATAGCTCTCATAGTAGCTAACATCTCATGGACGACATCAGCGCCGCCAACATCAGTACCACCCACTTGTTCCTGTAGAGCAGGAACATTCCCTTCATCCGGAATCTGAACATAAGCACGTCCTCGGCCACGACCTAGGCCACGACCCCGTCGCCGCACTCCCCGCGTGGACATAGTTCTATAGAAAGTAATATAAACAGGATAAGCTTTCCTACAACATGCTACTACGTAACATGAACACATAATCATGCTATCACATAGCCACAGAAGATTATACAAACACGTCTCACATACCGAGGAGGACTAACAAGACAAACTCGTCAAATTGGATAACGCATTCAGATTCCTTGCTAGAATACATATCGGCCAAACGTGCTTCTAACTTTGCTCCTAAACATGTTAAACCAAACGCCCGAAGGCAAGACTCGCCAATCCTGAGATTCAACCTCTATACCCATATATACACAATTATCATGCTCAGAAAGCTATTAATATATTATAAACCAACGTTTAAACACATGCAAGCAAGCATACACAATCAACCTCACCAGGTGATAAACCCTCTTCCCATGGCTCTTAGGAATTCGAACCCAGAACTCTGATACCAAGTTGTCACGCCCTAAAATCTGGGGTCACGTAAAAATCCACCAAACACCAGTTTTATATGAAAATACAGGTTTTCATACATCGAAATCTGCTTGTTGAAACCAATAGAATACCCAACAAAAGAGTATCTCTCATAAATAAAAGATAACAGTTCAATCATGCGTACAATATATCGCCTTATGGCGTACAAAACCTGCCTTCAAGAACAGGTATACCAAACAGAAGAAAAATTATAAAAATCTTCCGCCACCGCGGGCATCACCAAGCTATTCCTCATCCACATCATCACCTGAAAATAGTTTTATAGAAAATTTTCACCCGTGAGCCGAAGCCCAATAGAAAATAGATAATAAGCTGTAAAGCAAGAATATCCAATCATATGGTGGGAGCGAACTCAACCACAAAACCAAAACAGGTTTTCCATCCAAAACCCTTAAGTTTTCCCATAAGACCACACAAGTTTCCCAAAACGGTTTCATTATCATAAAATCCATGTTTTCATCCTTAAAACCATGTGTTGCAAATGCTACAAATAACCAACCACAGTTAAGGAAAAACAGTAATAAAAAATATCATTCTCTCGAGGAATGTACCATCGCGTCAAAGAAGAGTATGATCCTATGTACCGACTCTATCACCAGGGGACAGAGGTCACAATTATAGACTCATGTCCAGTATCTAGCCCCCAGATATCGTGGAATCGCCTAGATACACACAGGTTCTATACCGAGCACCATGAACATAACCACTCAATTTACGGGTTATAACCCTGATGGAGCTGAGCACCCATCCATCTTAATTTATGGGGACTAACCCGAAGGACCTAAGTACCTACACTGCGCACGTTTCTCGACTTACACCGAGGGTAACTCGTGCCACATACACGTCATCCCGGTACATCTATATAGTCTTCTAAAAATATTTCTCAAATCAGTACATTATACATGTACATAGATCCATCCACCACCAGGAGATCATAACAAAACATTTTCAAAATATTTTTTCGAAAGACAGTTATACAATGCATGTACAAGCATATGATCCAATCCATGAAACCATGGAGATTAAACCAAAACATGTAAAAATATACACATTTTATGAAAACGTTTAGAAAGCGAGCCTCAATCTCTAGGGTTAGCTCCAAACCTCCAATAAACACGTTTCTCCCTAGAGTTTTCGTAAAAACCTCCTTTGCAAACCAACATTAAACTCTCACACAGGGGGTTCAATTGACTGGCGCAAGCCGCCAGTCGACTAAAATTCTCACTGGAAAAGAGGCAACAAAATAGAAGATTGTTCAGTCAACTGACCCCCAAGTCTAGTCGACTGAACCCGTAGAATGATGATCCAGTCGACTGAACTCTTGAGTTCAGTTGACTAAACTCACCCAGAAAACATTTTTGGGTTACGAGTTCAAGGGTTTTTGCCTCCAAAACTCAAATTGAACCTCCAAACACCCATCAAACACTCATTCAACACCCTTAAGCATCAACACACCAAAGCCTCGCACCAAAACCTCGAACGAAAACCTTCAAAACACACTTCCATCCACCGAAAAAGCCGAAGAACAATTTTAAATCAAAAACCAGATCGAAAACATAAAACCATATTTCATGCGTTTTTAAACTGTGAAACAGTATAAGATTACATATGGTATCCTTATACAGCAGTAGAATCTGAGATCCTACCTCGTTGGGTCAAAAACCCGATGCCTCGATTCACGTGCAAATTCGAGTTTCGTCGAAATCAAATTCCGTCTGGATGGATGCGTAGATCACGTTGCCGATATTAAGGATCAACACTTGGTTTATCAAATATCAAGCCCCGGGCCCCCGAGAAGTTAAAGAGAAGGCAGAGAGAGTTTGAAGGAAACTTAAGAGTTAATTTTTGAAAATATCTTTTGAAAATATCTAACTCTAGATATTTATAGGCCTCCAAAATATCTTTTTTTTTTAATTTTTGAAATTTGCACCGTAACTCCCTGCAGCCCCTGGGACAATCCCCGTATACTCCGATTAACCAAAACAGCCGTCGAAACACATATATGCATTTTAAAGCAAAATGCTAAAACATGTCTAAAAACATGAAATATGCATATAAATCAAAAAGGAACGGTACGGGGTCTCACATTCTTAGTTTTCCTTTTATTTTATATTAGAACATGTTTTGATATGTAATGTTTTGGAACATAAAATTTATGTTGTAAGCCTTGAGGCGATTATATCAATGCATGTATGATGTGATGATTTTGAGAGAGAAATTATGGGTTGGTTATTTATTTATTTATTTTTTGGTTCTAGTTAGGGTTAAATTCTTTTCATGATTCATTTTCGAGTCTAGAGAGTGACTTCTTTATCAAATGAACGTTTTGTCCCACCCTGGTTATTTACATCTTTGTTCAAATGTAAGATTTTTAGATGTATTTTTTAGACTTGAAAATTTTTTTTGGTTCTTGACTTGAAAATCTCTCGGGTGTCTCACTGCTCGAGCGGTAGAGGGTCCGTTCGAGTGGACAGCCACTATGTGAAAAAGTTTGATTTTGTCTCGAAATGAGGTTTTTAGATGGAAAATCTTTTGGGTAACCTTTTTTGTTTAAAATGGCGTGTTATGGGAATTTATTTACAAATAAAATCCTGTTTTTGTTTTGGTTTTCATGGAGTTTTATTGTTTAAAAATCAGGACGTTACAACTTGGCATCAGAGTTCTAGATTCGAATACCTAAGAGCCATGGGATGAGATTGCATCATCCCGTGAGGATGGTTGCATGTGCTTGATTGCATGTATTTAAATGTTTTCATAACATGAGTATGATAACATGTTAAGTTTGTAAATGCCATGTATACGTGAGTATGGGGGTTGGCTTCGAGTTTACAGTCATCAGGTGATTGTGAAGGTTGAATAAGATCTTAGATATGAGGCATGTGAATCATTGTGAATAATGTCAGAGTTTGACGATGTGTGTATTAGAGGCAATACTGCAAAGATCATTATTTTTGAAAAATGATTATCGGTAAAAAAATTAACTAGACGGGCAAACGCCGAAACGGGCTCTAGATAAAAATTTTGACGTCGAACGATCAAAAGTAAAACCCATGCAACCAAAGTTAATTTAGAAGAATACCTCTTGTAGATCTAATCTTCAACTATGATTTGATTCCAAGTTGAGCCTCCAGTTAAATCTTCTACTGTATTCTCTTACGCGATCCTCGAACGTAGTGTGGGCTACAATCCTTCGAGAACTCATACCGACAGAACTCTGATATATTTAAGTCTTGTAAGACAAAAATAATATCATAATAATATATGAGATATGATCTATCTAATATATGATGTATCAATCTCAAACTGGTTCAGCCTATCCGTATATATATAGGGCTACAGCAGAAACTTGGGGAGTAATTATGAGTAAGACTTCCACTGAAACACAAACACCTTCCAGCGGTTTCTGCAATAAAAGAAAGACGCATAGCGATATCTGCAATTATAGAAAATCAGCAGCGGTTTCTGCAATTTCCATAAAATACTGAATTATAGTTCACACCACTAAAGAACTATAATTGCACTCTGACCCATAATCTCAAGACCTTTTTGCATTGAGCTCCTGTTATTAAATGCTTACCATTTCTCCCCACATTAAGATTCTCGATACCCATCAATTAAATTTAATTACTGACAATTTAATTTAATTGGCATCTTGATATTCCTTAAGCCTTTCCGCTTAACTTATTTGACCACCGGATAATTAAATCCACTTGCAGAGTTTGGCTCGGTCAGAACTTATAATCATCCTTAAGGGGGTATCATCAATCCCAACCATTTGGGACGTGGATTCTGTCAATAATTGATAGTTTTCATATAAATAATACCACTATCCAACTACCGGAAATATAGACCCATATAAGATCGCACCCTCTAATGAATCAAAATAACGAATATTAAATATATAAAAATCAATAATTATTTCAGGATTAAGAGGATAAACACTATTCATAATAACCTTGTAGTGTGAATTAATTTATATAGTCAGCAGTTAGTACTAAATTAATTACTTAAAATGTCTCTTTCAATATACACAAAGTGTATTGACACAGAAAGTCGGAACAATAGACGACGCTATTATCTTTTCCCCGTAACCAAGACATGCCTACTAAAACTCTGTGTCACAGTCGTACCGATGGTATGCCCATTTTCATATAAATTTTGAACATAAAACTTATATTCTAGAAGAACCTAAAATCTGATCTTCTGTGTGGAAGTCGTACTATACACACCAGATTAAATACTATACAGAATATCAGACATCCATGCATAACAAAGAAAAAATATACATACATTGCTCATAAAGATTCTCATAAAATGGAAAACTAATTTTATTAAAATAAAATTAAATACTAAAAACATGATTTTTAGTATACCAACCCTAACAGTGTGTTTGGACTTACGGGAGTAGCCCTTGATGGGCATTGTGAGATGCGGATGAGCTAGTTTGTGGCAAAAAATACGAGGGTGGTAGTGCTTACGATATGAAGTAGAGAGTGTTCGGGACCAATTCCAATTGTGGATTAGCCTCGGGCTATGCTTTTTGTTGCTTGAGTTGGTTGCATCCATTGGGGGTTATACTTCAATGCCTTGATGGTGTGAGTTGAATCTTGATCCGATGATGTTTGGATGACCGTAGCGTTAGTGAGACTCTGTTCGTGAAAACAATCAGTATGGATGTTTACCTTTCAGAAATATTTTTGTGTCATGAGATGTCACTTTTGGGCGATGAGCTGCGTTGGTATCTTTACTGTTGTCCAGCGTTGTAGAGTTTTATATCGGAGATTGTTGGTAGTTAACAATGAGGTGGCTGGCTTCAGATCCAGTGTTGAATTTTGGGAGAAAAATTCTTTTTGGGGGGAAGAGTTGTGAGGCCCGATTCCATTTTATTTTTATTGTAATGTTTATTCGATGTTTTGGTTAGTGCTTTAATCATTATTGAATATCATGTTTCTTTATGTGTTATGCATGCGTGAGCGTGGTCATACGTCTTTTGTTTGAGTTTTCGCTTAGCGATGACTGCTCGAAGAGATCTCTGTTCGCTCGAGCAGGTTGGTGGGCGTGAGTTGAGTCGGTGGGGGACAACTAAAGCGGAGAACTGTTCGCTCGAGCGGACAGCCTAGCGTGAGATATTTTTAAGACAGCCCATGCCTTGGGCTTTGTACTAAAGCTTTATGTGTAAGCTTCCTCTCCTCTCTCTAGAAAGGTCACTCAAACACTCTTATCTTCTCTCTAGCTTTTAGCTTGATTTAGGTTCGAATCTTATCATTCGGATAGTCAATCCTCGATATCCTTTCCATGGGCTTCACGTTCATCCGAATGGAATCACGTTTTGGCAACTTGGATTTCTCGCCGGTGTTCAAAACTTCGAGTTTTAATTCACCGAGGTAGGATCCTAGATTATCTTGTCTTGAAGGGATGCTATGTGAAGTTTTATGTGCTTACACCGTTTAAAAAAACTTTAAATCTCGAATTTTTTGTTTAAGCCGTGTTTGAGCGGCCAAAAAGCATGTCGTGCATTTTTATAGTTTATTATAAGGTTAGTGGGCGTATGTGTCATGTTGATTTTGAAAAGAGGTGTTTTTTAACTGAAATGATTTATGCAAATGTTTGCAAAAACCTAATTTTGAAAGTTTGGAGCTAACCCTTGAGGCTGAGTCTCGTTTTAACGTTCGTCGGTCTCCATGGTTAGGTGGATGACGTTATTATGTGAATGTGATATTTGTACATGGGTATGTGAATGCAAACTTTGGTTCATTCATGCATTAGTTGGAGCAAATATTAGTCCCTCAGTGAAAGCCGATAAAGATGTATTAGTTGAAATAGATATGAATCCCTCCGTAAAAGGCCGTAAAGATGCATTAATTTGGGCGGATATTGGTTCATCGGTGAAAGTCCTTAAAGAAATTCATAATGAGGGTTGGATTTTGGTCCTATGGTGAAATCCCGTGAAGATGCATGAGTTGCATGTGAATCATTGTGGGTTGTGTAGAATCGTACTTGAGACTCGTGCGAGTTAGAATATTCGTATATTTGTGTTAGCATGTTTAGTTTTTATTTCATGTTAGTCTGCTTGCTATTGAGCCTTGACTCACAGTATGAGATTTGAAAAAAAAATTTAGGTACACATGATCACTCGTGATGATTTTGAGAAGTCAGAAGCAGCGGAAGACTTTCTTAGTTTTTCTTTGATATGTAATGTTTTGGAACAGAAAACTTATGTTGTAACCCTTAAGGCAATTATATCAATGCATGTATAATGTGATGATTTTGAGAGAGTAACCATGAGTTGGTTGTTATTTTTTTTTTGTTCTAGTTAGGGTTAAACGCTTTTCATGATTCGTTTTCGAGTCGAGGGAGTGACTTCTTTATCAAATGAACGTTTTATTCCAAACTGCTTGGTTATTTACACCTTTATTCAAAGGTAAAGTTTTTAGTTGTTTTTTTTTGACTTAGAATTTTTTTTTGATTTTTGGGTTAAAAATTTCTCGGGTGCCTCACCGCTTGAATAGTGGAAGACCCGCTCGAGCGGACAGCTGCTGTGTGAAAAAGTTTGATTTTGTCTCGAAAAGAGATTTTTTGATGAAAAATTTTTTAGGTAACCTTTTGGTATAAAATGGCGTGTTTTGAGAATTTATTTACAAATAAAATTTCGTTTTTTGTTTTGATTTACGTAGAGTTTTATTATTTGAAAATCAGGGCGTTACACCAATCCAATCCATTTTAACTCGGGCTGGTTCGGGGTGAACCACGGTTCCATCAAAATGTGCAAAACCAATTATCAAAATCCAACTTCAAAATTCCCAACAGTTAATCCAAGCACATAATCAACAAAGACATTGAATCGCAATAATCATCAAAGACGTGGAATCGCAATAATCAAATGAATGGTGATCCAATGGTTTTAGGGTTCAACCTTCCCTTCAATGTTGAAAGCAGCAGATTAAGTTCAGAGAGAGAAGTCTTCTAATTAGGCTAATGGTTGGAGCCTTGAGGTTTTGCATTTTCGCAGCGAAATGGCTGGAGCGTGGAGCCCTAATTGACGTTTTGAACTCTTCCTTCCAATTAAGTAATTTAGTTTTTATAAATAAATATATATAATTATATATATGCTTTCGAATCTCGGGTTGGGTTGGTTTTAAAAATTACCAACGCAAGAATCGACCCTACCATATCGGTTTGAAAATTTTTAGATCCAGAATCAACTCTTTCTCTTGGTAGAACCGAAACAACCTAACCTATTGAAGTTGGGTTAGGTTGGTTCATGAGTTTTTTGGTTCTCTTGGACACCCCTAACTTTGATGGTCTAGGATCTCAGAGTTTGAGGTCCTAAGGTTTGGGGATTCTGGGGTCTAGGGATCCCGGGTCTGAGGTCAGTGGTCCCGGGGTTTGGGGATCCTAAGATCCTTGGAGTCCAAAGTCCTGGGGTCCAAGGGTCCTAGGGTCCTGAGGTCCCAGGGGTCTCACGATCCCAATGTCTCGGTTCTCAAGGTCCCTAGGGTCCGGGGATCTGGAGGTCCAAGAGTTCGGGGTCCAAGTTCTTGGGAGTCCAGAGTTCGGGGGTTACTGCCACCACCGCCGTTATTGTGAACAATTCTAACACTACCACATCCACTAACACCATTATTTTTAAGGTCGCAACCAAATACATAAAAAATATTTTCTTAAAAAATAATTTCAAGAAAATATTTTTCTAATAAAAATATTTTCCGTCGAAACAGACAGAGCATTAATCTCGTTAAAAATTAGTAAAAACTTTGATAAAAGATAACAAGCGAAATCATTAAAACATAAGATCTCGATTTGACTTGATTTGACTGAAAAATTATGATGGTTGTTGAACAAAAAGCTCAATTATTTTTCAAAATTGTGATGGTAAATTATTATAGATCTCGGTATTTTATTAAAAATAACGTGATTGTTTTGATCTTATTAAGATCTCAAGTTTTATTAAAAATCATGGTTATTATTAATATGATTATTTTTAACTAGTAAATGATTATCGTTATGTCCAAACATATTGATGTCTTGATTATGGTAGTTCAATCTTGCAACTCTCCACTAAATCATGTATTTTGAAAGACAACATGGTTGAGTGACTATTCACTTTAAATATTACTCCAAATCCAATTATGAATTGGAATAAACTATTAATTTTTAACAAAAAGCCATTTAGTATTGAGGAGAATAAAAAAGAAAATATCAAAAAATATTACATAATAAAAAGTCGCTTTACAATCACTGGTGTTGCAAACTGCCATGAATTGGCCTACTCCGCGTTGCATTTTGAAAAAATGTATTTTGTTTTTTGGTAACAAAAACATGATTAAAGTATTATGTTGTAGTATTTTATTATAGAAAATTAATCTAAAGCACAAAGCAGATGCAGACAAACAACATCTTATCCAGTTCTTTTAAGTTATGGAAATTCTGGAGAATGATGCAATCGATAATTTGGAAGAGTTTAATTTTGGTAATAAAATTTTTTAAGAAATTTCTTTTTTAGCGTCACTTGTTTTGTCACGTTTCTATATATTTTTAGTAGTAAAAAATAAGCTTATTTTCAATTTATATATTTTTTGGTAAATTCTTCTAATTAGAAACTTGATAGGATTGAGTTTCTTTAATGGGTTGATTTATTTTATTTAGGATCTTGCCATTACAAATAAGTTGTAATGGCCTTACGGTTATTCAGTTATTGATTAACAAAAATTTAACAAATTTAAAAAAAATTCTTGTTTTCGGTATTCGTTGTCAAATCAACGAATTCAAGTTTTTATCTTTCGTTTTCTATTACATTTTTCATTGCATCACTAATCTTGTCTGTTAATTTAATCCACTCTCCTCTAATGTTTCAAAATAGACAAGGCCTAAGGTCCTTCAAAGACTTCTAAACTAAGATCCTCCAAGCACTCTTCTTAAATGTATTTGGAAAATATCAATTCAAGGTCCCATTAATTTGGCTTGTCTCTTCAATGTACTATGAATATTTGTTTTTGCTTTCGTTTTTTTTGTCTTTTATTAGTACTAAATTGGTTTTATTGCAAGCAATAACCAAACAAGGGCCCCGGGAGCTATAATGTCATCCAAGCATTTCTCTTGGATGTATTTGGCAATTATGCAATGAGGGTCCATTTGCCTCGTCATCTTTAACGTACGAGGAACACTTGTTTTGTCTTTTTATTAGTACTTGCTTGATCTTATTTAAAAAACAAGTTTGGTGGGAATCTTTCCCAAGGTTCTACGCAAAAATTACGTAAAAATTTTATGAGGAAAATATTTTATAAAAAAAAAATTAGGAACCAACTTACTAAATAGCATAAATTTAGGAATTACTAATTCTTATATATTATACCTAATGTGAGCCTTTGGCAAGGTCTAATTTACGTATTTGGTCTCCACCATGTGCAGAACTAACTCCGTCAATCCTTAACATATGATAAAAGATTGCATAAACTTCGATTCTGTTTCAAATTGGAATGGCGATTTTAAATTCGTAAACCAACCTAGCTTTTTTTTTCTTTTTTTTTTTACGTATCTTTTAAAACTGTAACCATACTGATTCACTATATAACTAAATTAATCCACGCATTTTATCGATTTTTTGAACAACCCAACTAATAGCAGCGATGCTAGTGATGGTTGGCGTCATTGGTGACAACATAAACAATAGCGGCCAACTTTCAACGGATTTATTTCATCTTTCTTTTTTAGATGTAGTATTAAAAGTACAAAAGTGTTTTTTAAAAGTTCCAAAAATTCTCTTGTGAATTTATTTTATTTTACTTTTAAGACAAATTTCAATTGTAAAATTTAAAACTTAAAATGTTTGTATTAAAACTCAAAATTAATGATTAGCAATTGAATGGTTTAAGGTTTACACTATAAAAGAATCAATGACTTTACCGTATACATTGTATGGGAATCAATGTACAAATATATTATTTTCTGTTATTAATGCTAAGCTCCTTAGATAGCCTTTAAATAATGCATATTGAAAGTTCTATTTGCATATTGATTTACACTAATCGATTTAATTGAAAAAGCTAAACGTTACAAATAAACTTAAACCAATCAATTACAAAAGAAAAAAATAAACAACCACAATCACACAGGGAGATGGCGATTTTAACGTGAAAAATTCAAAATTGAGTAAAATCACAAAACAACTCCAGGTTTAGAAAATCAAATACTATAATATCGTTGGTTACAAAAGAATCTTACAAACTGACGATGAATCCATAACCAAATGTTTGAAAGCTTACTCCTACCGAATTCACGTATGCCAACTCCTGTGCTTGACCGCCGCTAGAACACACCACCGGACTTCAGATGCTGACAAACTTCTCTACCAGACTTCAAACACTTGAGAATCCTCTCAAGCAACTCCACGAACACGAACAGATTATTAAAAATTTGATTGACTTGATGAAGTTATTGAATACGCGAAAACTAAATGATCATCAAGCTTGTTGACTAGCTTGGGAGTGCGTTGAATCAACTTTAGAAAGCTCCTAAGCGACTAGAGTTTCAAAATAAACATAGAAAACTCTATAAAATTGAAACCCTAGCAACCTATTTATAAAACACCATCAAAACCCTTAGTTGATATCGCAACTTAAAGTCTGTTTACGCCACAGACCGCTCGATCGGTCTTTTGACCGATCGATCGGTCAAGTCAAGCTCGCAGTATTTTTCTTCAATTTTACTTCTTTGCAGAGCTATAGAAAAATATATGTAGAAACTGAGAGCTCCTATTGATCGATCGATGGATTAATCAATCGGTCTAACACCGCTTGTTGTATTTTGATGTTTTTAGTTTCGTTTCTTGTTCCGCTGCAAAATAACAACATATCTCTCACAAACCAAGCGTCAAATATCACAGAATAAAATATAAATAATTTAAATGATAACTTTTCACATATTTTCCAAATAAAAATTGAATATTGCCAAGAGCAAAATTCCTAACAATGTCCTCATTTGCCAATTATGTGACAAAACACAATAAGCCAAATTGTTCAATTAAACAAGTTAACGAAATGATACAACAACTAAAAAAAAATGCATACATAGCACAACCAAAATATTGACCCAAAAAACACAAATAAAACAAATACTCCACCTTAAACGAAACTCTAAAAAAAATACGATTCTCCCTCAACCAAACAAAAAAAAATTAACGCTCCTCCTTAACCAAACTTCCTTAAGATTCCCCCTTTTTGAGTAATGAACAAAATTAAATAAGAAGTACAGGACCCATGCAAATCCTACATGTGTGAAACCATGCAGTTTTGTCAAATTGATCAAAAATACACACAAAGTCCAAGATAACCCATATTCATATATAAAATAACATAATGAGAGTAGATTCTATGTAAAAAGCGTATGTGTATAATTTGAAATATTTTCAGACTCCAAGATCAAATTATGTATCGTTGAGTTACATTTATTCATCAGAAATAAAGGATACACAAAGTCAAATCAGTTTTGACCCAATTCACTTTTTAGGCTAACTCCCCCTCAACTAGAGACTGCAAAATTTTTCTTTCTTTTTCTCTATTTTTTTTGTTTATTTATCTTTTTTCTTTTTTTTTCCATAATTTCATTGGCGGCTTTCACACTAATACGAACGAAAAAGTAAGATTCGCATAGGTAGCCATTTTATCAAGCCAAACATATAGAAACAAAAGAAAGAGGGAGTTTAAACATTCAGTTCAAGTGGGATGCCACTATGTAATCATTTTGTGAAAATTTTATAAAACTGAAAAATATGAAAGACCCAAACATAAATTTGAACTCAAGTTCGGAGGATTCCTACATCTATTAACGTTCAAGTGGTGTACATAATAGATTCATCTCTGAAACGTTCTATCCACTATGAACTAAATTATCTAAAGAAATGAGAGTGATAATTAATCTCAAAGACTAAATTATAAAATTTCAGCCAAATAAAATAATACACAAAAATAGTACTCAATTCTTAATAAAGTCCTTTACAAAATTTTCTTTTTTTTAAAGGCCTCAAAGAAAAAAAATGAAGAAAAACTCATACAAACAAACTAAAAAAAACGACAAGACCTAAAATAAATTAGGGACTACGACTAGCTAAAAAGATGTCTAGATCATTTTTTTCTTACCCAAACTTTCTTGGATTTCAAAGGCACATGTTCTAGGTTATAAATCCAATGCTTTTTAGGTTGGGGTGGCATGTCAAATTTGAATCTATTTTGATCAACCAATTTAGTATAGTGAGGTCTGATGTGTCCCTTTATACCACAATGATGACAAAAAAGCACAAAAAATGTATTCATATACAAATTCATGCAATTATGACGTATATGACCAATAATACCACAATGATGACAGACTGGGATAAATTTAACTGTTCTTACCACACCATGTAAAATGGTGGATTTGCCCGTATAATTTTCCCACTTTGCATTGACCTTTACTGAAGAGTTAGCAGCTATTCTTTTTGAGCTCATTCCTTTACCTGCTTTTGTTTTGACAAATTCTGGTGCAGATTTAGGTTGAATTGGCTGGCTAATCTTTTCTTTTCCTTTGGACGATCTACTTGACGATGCACTAGCAAATCCAAGTCCACATCTATCAGTCACTGCTTTCTGTGACCCAAGTATGTCATTCAAAACCTTAGTGCCTGCATTAAATTTCTTGAAAATAGATTGAGCATTTAAAAGATCTTTTTTAAATTTAATTAATTTTAATTCAAGATCAGCTTTGAACTTAATACAAGTATGCAACTCTTTTTCAAGAAATCCAACCATGGTTTGTCTAGTTTAACACAATTTAGACAAGTCATTTCTTTTTTTTTCACATTTTACAAGTTTTTCACACAAAAAATTTTCTATCTGATTTTAATTTCACCACCAGGTCTTAAGCTTCAGTTAACTCTTGCTTAACACTTTCATTCTCTTTTTCACACAACTTAAATTTTTTAACCAATTTACAATTTTGTTTGGTCAACAAATAGCTCTCATGATAAAACTTGTCATAAGTTTGTTGCAAAACTTCTCTATCCTTAGTGTCACTAATCTTTTCATTCTTTTTTTTTTTTTATTGGAATCATTTACAAAATTTTTATTTTTAGACTCAACAGATTTTTCTTGAACAGAAGCAATGAATGCTACAATATCACTATTATCATAATCAGACTTCTTCTCATCACTTGTGTCGGGTTCACTTTCATAATCCAAAGTGACTGTGAATTCCTTTTATTTGTTTTAAGAAAGTTCGTGCATTTTTTAGCCATATACCCATATCATTTGTATTTATAGCATTAGATTTTAGAAATTTGGCATTTCGACCATATTTAATGAACACTACAAGAATATGGGTATTTGGCGACGAAATCTAGCGACAAAAATACATTTCGCCGTTAAAAGTAAATTAAAGGCGAGAAAATTCATATTTCGTCGCTAAATAGAAGAGTTTTGGAGAGAAAAATACTTTTTCGTCGCCAATTATGTTACATTTTCACCAAGGCCAATATGTTCATCGCTAATAATTTTATTTCGTCTCTAAATAAAAGACGTTTGGCGAAAAAAATACTTTTTCGTCGCTATAATTTCGTCGCTAATGACATAAAATAAAATTAGCGTGAATCATCTTTAAGTTCCCGCCATCTTTTTTTCTTAGGCGACAAAAATTAATTCTGTCATTAAAACGTCTTGTAATAAAACTACCTAGTTTATTGTTAACAATCCAATTATGTTCAGCTACTCTCATTTTGCTCATGTAAGTGTATACAAATTAAAATTTGATACATATTTTTAAAAATATAATTTTTAGTTTTGAAGACTTATACTTATATTTTTAAGATTTTAGCATATTTATACTTATAATTTTAAATTTAAGTTAGAGCATAAAAATATAAAAATAAAATTTAAAATGATATATTTACGTGATTTAATGATATACTTTAATCACGATGATGTTCCGACTTTAAGATTTACGCCTGTATAAGAAATTTTTACTTATGAGACAAATACAAAGTTTTGATTTTGTATAATGGTTTATTTATGTATTTATTTATTTTTATTTTTAGTAATTTTTTTATTGAATCTAACTATCGTATTTAATTTTTAGACTTCTCAGCTTGAGACAAACTAGAAAATTTTGCTTTTTAAATTTTTATGTTACTTACATTTATATTTAATGATTTTGAAAAAAAATTTATTAAGAAGATTTACTTTTAATTTCTTTTTTCATTGAAGCAAGTAAGAAAAATAAAAAAAAATCTGACAAAAAAGAAAAGAATTTAAAATTAACAAAAGAGACATTTTAGAAAATACTGTATTTATTTCAAAACTTTAAAAGTGAAAAAGTGTGAATTCTTTTTTTTTTTTCTAATACATTGGAACAGTAGATCATAAACAATGATCCTCCATTTTTCAATGAGGTGAGCGATTTCCTTTTTACCTTTTTTGCTTCACTTGTGATATTGTGTTAGATTCAGCATTGATTTTGGTGTTCTTATATGTGGGTGATTAATATTATGACTGATCAATGCTTAACTAATTGTTGGTCTCTTGCTTCAGTTCTAATTTTGTTTCAAGACTTGTTTTACTTTTTTCCTTTATAGAATTTTTGTTTATTTTTCGTTGTTGTTGTAAAATAAAATCATATATTTAATAATAATATAGAGACCTGGTGTGTTTATTATTCATTAATTAATTTTTATTAATGTACTTAAGTTAACGAAAATGATTTCTAATAATTAATGGCGTATGTTGTATGTGATTGGCACAAGTGGAGACCCCAAAATATTAAGTTGGGATTAATTCAATGACGTCCAAAAATTTTAATTAAATGATTTGAATTTGATTTAATTTAAATTAAATTAGAGGAATTAAATAAGAAGAGCTTTTATAATTAAGAATGTATATGTGTATGTCAAAAATAGTAAAATTTTGTAAAAAAAAAAAAGAGAATAAGAAAAGAAAGCCAAAAAAATAAAAAGAGATAAAAGACGTTGCATCTCTGCCGAAGCTGGGATGCTTCAGAAGAAAAAGAGGAGAGAAACACCGTGCGCGAAAGCGCGCGACGCACAACCACGCCGCCATGATGACTCCTTCGCCCCACCTCCGTGACCGCCGGCGCCGCCTTCCTTATCTCTTCCCGCCGGCGAACACACCCAGAACCCCAGCCACGCGCGCCATTCTCCCTCCCCTGTTTCTGCTTTGTTTCGGCACTCCATGGATGGAGTCCAAGAACTTGGACCAAGTTCTTTCTCACCCTAAAATCGAGTACCTTCGTCGCCACGCTGGGCCACACCATCTGGGATTCGATTATCCCGCAATGAGAGCCTCGTAATCAACCCACAAAAGCTGGATTTCATGAGGGCCAAAATTGCTAGGGTTTTCGAAAAATTGGGGTTCAGTTTCTATTAGGTAGGATTTTGACTAATTAGGATATCTTGCTTTGAATTGTGTTGGTTTTGAATTATAATATTATGAAACACTAAATTTCTTATTAGATTGATCGAAACCCAATTTAATCTAGAAATTGTGGAGTTGGATTCTTGGTATATGTTTAACCTTGTGAAATTGGAACACATAAGAGGTAGTTAAAGCCATGAAACTTGATGGTTGGTGAACTAGAGCGCTAAAAGCTATAACCTAACTCAAAATTCCATTGAAGGGTTGGTTAGTTTTAGTGTCTTGAAACTTAATTTCATGAATTTTGGATATGTTTAGATCTGGGTGATGGAATAATAAAGTCAGGTTAATTTAAGGTTTAATTTGCGTAACATATTTGAGTTTTAACTTAACCCTTGTTGAATTATAATTGGAAGGTTAAATTATACTTTAATTGTGGAATGTGGAACGTTATCAAAAATCCAGTTTACTCATGGTTTATTGGGTTAGGGCTTAACTTAAAATTCTTGAGAATTATTACAAGTTCTGAATGTGCAGACATGTAAGTATGATATTGCAATTTAAAAAGTACATCGATTTTGGATTGGTGATGAGGATATCTTTGAGATAAAGAAAGTTGGGAGTAAGTGATTTGAAATGGAACTAAGGTTATAATTTGTGGGTGAACAACTTGAATTAACTTATGAACTAGTAATATAAAATTGGAAATTCAGAAAATTTTGGATGAATTGAGTATGGCAACTTAATGGGAATATGAATTGTGTTGGAGTTAGAGGGAATAACTAAGAATGAGAGTTGAATTTGTGGTTTAGCTTGAAAGTACAAGACATATGCATAAAAATCATAGTTGGCATTGTTGTGAAGATGGAATTTAGTAAAAGGAAAGTCAATTTGTGGGTCTAACTTTAATTAAAATTATATATAACACTTGGATGAATGAGTAACTCATTTGGATTAATCTGTAAGTTAAATTATATGAAGTGGGAAGGTTTAAACATAAATCTTGGTTGTGAGCCTTATGAATTGGGATGAAAATAGTGATATGAGAAACTTGGATTTTTAACCAGAGTCGTATAGCTGGATTATGTTGGTTCCATCATAACTAAGTTAAAAGATAGATAGATATACATCATTTTCTCGTATCTGTACAGTATCTAACTTGTGGTTGATGGATTAAAGTATTGGATGTGATATGTGAATTTATATCTATTGGTTGGATTGGATATAGAAAGGAGAATTAATGTGTTGATTAAACTAATGACAAGGAAATTACAAATCATGGAAGGTAATTAATTTGAGGATTTACTACATGGTACTAAGAATTAGCTTTAAATTTGTAGATTAATATGTATATCGATTGGTGTGACATGTGTATACGGTTGATTCTAATGGGATGCTTTACTTATGAAACTATTTAGATTGTGATTTGGACGTTAAATTCATAATTTATTTGTAAGAGTTGAAGCTAGTGAGCAAAACTCTATGAAAAGTGATCGAAATGCATTAACTTCAATGAGGTTGAACAAAATTGGTGGGTTTTGATCTTTGTATTTGAAATATGTACATGTGAATGATGAAAACATGAAATTGAGACTAATTCAAATCTAGTTATGTGATATATTGAGATTTCACTTGAGTTTTGGAAATTCATTATATGAAATGAATGTGATTATATATTATTATGGTTTTATGAAGTATAATGGTGTAATGGATTGAGGGGGGATGCTACTTTCTATTTGCTTGACCAGTCGTTAAGATATTATAGAACTGATTTTTTAAGGATATTCTCTATTTCATAAAATTTTAAAGCCATACTCCTTTAGTAGTTTTTGTTTCTTTTTTAAACTTCAGCAGTAAAAATAGGTTTTTGACTAATGGCTATTCCTACTTTTAGGCTCTGCATTGAGTAAAGCTGGATCCCTAAAGTCCAAGTTGTTGCCAGTGCCTCTTCTGTTGAACAACCAGAGGTCAACAAGAAGCGATACATAATTTCTACAATTCAACATGTCTGGTTTCCTGTCATAATTACATTAACAAAGGTAGCACATTTACATGCACAGACCTTTTTTTTCCCCTCTAGATGCTGCGTCGATATTTTACATTGTTGTTACATTATGTGCCTCCTTTCGATATTTTATATTGTTGTTACAATATACACCCAGCAAAAACCTTTTTGCCAACCCATGTTCTTCTTTTAATATAAATTGAATGGAATCGACAGTTGTAATTGAACGAGCTTCGCTCATGGTTGTTGTGTAACATTTTTTTACAAGTTTGAACGATTAAGGAAACAATTGAAGTATGAGGATATTGGAAGAAGGAAAAGAATACTTGTGGTTTATGAAAAAATCTTTTAAACTCTTATAGTGTAAAATAAATATAAAGAAAAATCAAAGAGTTGGGATGAATGTATCTATTATATATCTCTAATGAAATTCATGCATGGGTTAAGTTTATATGATTTAATTTTTTTTGGGATTAGTATAACTGTGCAGTTTGCTTTGTGAGAAAAGATAGTTAGTGTATAGTTGCAGTTGGTTTTGTGAGTTGGGATCCAAGCTGAACCTAAGTATAAAATTTGATATTTGAAATTAACAGGTTTACAGATAATTTGGGATAGTCCAATTTACAGAGAAAATTCTGCCGAAATTTTTAATATTCATATTTAGATTATTTGGTAAATCGAGGAGTTAATCTCTTGTAAGAATAAGTAAAAGAATTCAAAGTAATATCATAGGGGGAAGAATTATCATGTGGGGATCACGTGCCTCGGGTCGAGGGCGTGACATATTATGCATTCCTAATCTAAATTTTTTAAAACTTGCAGGAGAAAATGATACAAATTCAAGCAGAACATTGCTCTTAACCTGGTGTTATACTATCACGCTCTAAACTCCGGGCCACGTAAAATGCCCACAAACAACCAACTCGAGAATACACTCTCAAAGATAAATCATATATGCATTGTATAAAAACGCCAAACGGCATACATTACAAGGCTCCAACGCCAAAAATTTACACCACACAGTTCCAACACCAGAAAGACATGTTACAACATACATGTAACAGAAAGACAAAAGGGAATACTATAACCCTTCCGCTCCCAACTAGCAACCTTGAATCAGCGCGCGTGATCGGTACCTAAAAACATTTTATTCCACACCGTAAGACAAGGTTCTGCAGAAACTAGACAAGCATGCAATATAAACAAAATATGATAGGAAACCAAAGTGTAAGTTTAGACTATCTTTCAAGTCTTAAAAAAAGTTTTTACATGCAAAGAAAAATGAGGATACAAACCATGTTTTTACTCACTCATAGGAGCCTTGAAAACACTTAAAAAGAGATTTTTAGATCGCGATTTACACGACTCTTAGAACAGTTTGAAAACTGGTTTATCCGTCCCATAATGCAATTCATACAATCCATGTATCTTCTCGGACTTTCACCGATGGGTCGTAGCCCCCGTCAATGCATCTTTACAGACTTTAACTGAGGGATCGTAACCTTAACGAATACCTCTTTACGGACTTGCACCGAGGGGCCGTAGCCCTATCAAACGCTTCTTTACAAGATTTAACCAAAGGGCCGTAACCCTGTCGTAATCTTCTCGGATTTCAACCGAAGGGTCGTAATCCTAACATAATCATTGTTAGCCAGAGCTAACATAACCATCTGAGTCATTCTATACACTTATGCATAACCTAATAAAGAAATTAAATGCATAAAATCACGTACTATCACTACGTATCACAAACCATATCACATGCTACACACGCGACTCACATAAAGCTGCACCCATGCAACATGCACTACATGCATTCGTTCATCAAATTCCACATCCATATGCCTATCAAACTCAGGGTCTTAAAACATATACCACATTACACATAACGCCATTGAAAGCCATATAAATCACATTACATAATCCATGCGTGAATAAATTACAGTTATAACATGCATATATCTGTTGTAAAAGCATATAGTCACAAATCACAACCAAGCCTAGCTAGAAGGCCAACTAAAAATCCAAAAGCCTCACAGTTCACAACCTAAGACTCTTTCCAGAAAGGAACCACAAGCCCAAACACCCAACGCATAACAAACAGCCACATCTCACCAACTCATCATCCATGAGGATGACATCATAACAAACACATGAGGCTACCACACGACCCTCGAAACCACAACACAACCAACCAAACCCTAAAAGGAATCCATAGGTATTTAAATCAAGTAATTCCTATAAATTAATCAACTGAATAACATAGGACACCAATCGAAAACCATGGAATCAACCCAAAACCACAACCCAACAGCCTACAACTTTAGTTGACCGAACCCCACCTTCAGTCGACCGAACACCCTACTGGAAAACCACAAAATGCCAAAACACACGGTTCAGTCGACTGAACCCAAGATCCCAGCTTCAGTCGACTGAACCCCCAGGTTCGGTCGACTGAACTCAGGCAGAAACTGATTCTGAGCTATGAGTTCAGCCCTCCAAACCCCGAATCGAAGCCTCTAAACTCCAAATCAACACCTGTGAACATCCACACGCTTAGGCCTAACACCAAGACCTCAAAAGAAACTCCCGATACCCAATTCCATCGACGAAATTGTTGAAAAATAGGTTTTAAACGTACCTAACTTGATTCAAACTCAGATTTACAGCAATCTAACCGGTAAAAAGACACCTGATTACCCACAGCACCCTTATAGAACATACAAGTCTAGAATCCTACCTCGGTGAGTTGAAAACTCGACGTCTCGATCCACGTGCAAAATCGAACTTCGTCGAAATCAAAATCTGAACGGATGGTTGTGTAGCCCACCGTGCCAATAGCAGGAATCTGCTGTTTGATCGTCGAAAACTAAACCCTGGGCCCTCGAGAACTTAGAGAGAAGACAGAGAGAAGAACGAAAAACTTAGAAGTTAAGTTTTGAAAAATATCTTTTGAAAATATCTAACTCCAGATATTTATAGGTTTTCAAAATATCCATTTTTTTGAAATTTTTTGAAATTCGTGCCACAGCGGCCCACGGCCCCGGGAATCTACCCCGCATGCATATTTAAGCCCGATCATGCGTCAAAGCAGGAAAAGCATGCTCAAATGGAATCACGTAACGCGCGTTCGAAAATGCCAAAAAAAAAAAACGGGTCAGGGTCTCACAACTCTACCCCCTTTAAGGAATTTCACCCCCGAAATTCAACTCAAGATTAACAGAAGCAACCCGGTGATCACAATCAACACAGGTACACGAGATGGTTAGCCAAACCATTCATAGGATATAGTCAAACATGGTCAGGCATCCTAAACCATGGCTAACTATCTCAAAGACTCGGGATCTATAACACTCTCGACGTCACAACCTCACCAATCACTGCCTCACCACAGCACACCATCTACGGGATCCCTAACCAACCCCGAACAGATGCAATGATGAACTGGCCGAAAGCCTGCAAACTCATAAAATACCTCTGCTCGCTGAAGGCATATAAGTATCCTCCGGCACGACCGGTGCCCTCGAAGAACCACGAGCTGTAAGAGAATACACTCGGGGCAACCTTACTCTGTCCTGACTGCCAGAACTCGACGCTGTCGGCTGCCGCACCGACTGAATTGAAGCACCCCCACCTGTCGTCACTCAGGAAGTCTGAACAGCTGGGTGCTGCTGTCGGTCCCGCATATACGAACCCTTTGGTGCGCTTACTGTACTTGGCACACTCTCCCTCTCGGGACAGTTCCTGCGAATATGTCCGTGCTGGCCACATCCATAGCAAATATGTTCCCTCCCCTGCAATTGACTCCATGAACCCTGGGACTGCCTCGGTTGTGGGCACTCTGACACACGATGCCTCGGCGGCCTGCACCGATAGCAAATCAACTCCTTCTGCTCTGGCCTCCTAGATGAAGCCACTGATAGTGCTGGTGCTGAAAACTGCTGTGGTAATCCAGATGGGTGAAAACTAGTACCAAAAGACATCTGCCTCTTACTGGAACGCCCACCTATCTGTGCCTCCGTCCCACTCTGTGGTGTTCTGGCTTCCCTGGATGCCCGAATCTCAATCATGGTGTTCTCCACCCTCGCTGCTGCCTCTACTAGCTTTGTGAACACCCGAAGTCCCAACGCAACCACACGCTCCCTAATCACCGGCCTCAAGCCCCGCTCAAACCTCATGGATCGCAGCTCATCTGTGCTCACCAACTCAGGTGCAAACTGGGATAAGCACGTAAATCTTGACTCATACTGCATGACGTCCATCGCCCCCTGGGTAAGAGTGTAGAACTCCTCCCTATACAGATCCCTCCTTGAAGCTAGAAAGTATTTCTCCAGAAACACTCCTATAAAAGCTGCCCAAGTAGCTCCTGCAATAGTCCTGGCATATTTCCACAAAGCGTGAGCAGCACCCCTCAACTGGAAGGTAGCAAAAGATACCCGCAACTCATCCTCCACAATCTATAGTGTGTCAAGGATCCGTGTCACCAACTCCATCCACTCCGTCGCCACAATAGGATCAGGATCTCCAGCAAAAGTAGGCGGATCCATACGCCTGAACTCCCGCATCGCTACTGTAGCTCTTGCCTCAGGTACTCCTCCTATCTCCCGTCCGGTCTCACTTCTAACGGTCTCAACCAACTGGCCGATGGAACCCACCAGCGCACGCACCAACTCTACTATGTCAACAGGTCCTTGGGGAGCATTTGCATCCCTAGCATCAGGGATAGGAACATCCCCTTGGCCAACAGCACGGCCACGGCCTTGACCAAGGCCTCGCCCTCGTCTCGCAAACATCGCGTCTATATGAAAAAGATAGAACATGAGATGCATACATAGTATAAATCACATAAGTATGCTAACACATAAGCACATAGGTTCATGCTAAATAACCCCACATATCGAGGAGAACCGACAAGAATGACGCGTCAATCTAGATAACCTACTCAGATTTTCTGCTAGAAATCACGTCAGCTAAACGCGTTTCTAACTTTGCCCCCAAATTTGTTAATCCAAACGCCCAAATGCAGGACTATCATTCCTAAGATTCAACCCCAATGCTCACATATACAAATTGTTCACATATCTAACATGCTGAGACGATCATGCTATCAAAGCGTGTAAACACATGTAGTCAAGAACACGCAATCAAGCTCACACGGAATACACCATCTTCCCACGGCTCATAGGTATTCGAGCCCAGAGCTCTGATACCAAGTTGTCACGCCCCAAACTCCGAGCCACGTGAAACGCCCACAAATAACCAACCCGAGAATACACTCTCAAAGAAAAATCATACATGCATTGTATATAAACGCCAAACGGCATATATTACTAGGCTCCAACGCCAAGAGCTTACACTACACAGTTCCAACACCGGAAAGACATGTTACAACATACATGTAACAGAAAGACAAAAAGGGAAGACTATAACTCTTCCGCTCCCAACCAGCAACCCTAAATCAGCGCGCGTGATCGGTACCTGAAAATATTTTATCCCACACTGTGAGCCAAGACTCAGCAGAAACTAGACAAGCATGCAATATAAACAAAATATGCTAGGAAATCGAAGTGTAGGTTTAGACTCTCTTTCAAGTCTTAAAAATAGTTTTCACATGTAAGGGAAAACGAGGATACAAACTATGTTTTTACTCACTCACAGGAGCCTTGAAAACAGTTAAAAAGGGATTTTTAGATCGCGATTCATACGACTCTAATAACAGTTTGAAAATTGGTCTATCCGTCCCATAATGCAATTCAAACAATCCATGTATCTTCTCAGACTTTTATCGATGGGCCGTAGCCCATGTCAATGCATCTTTACAGACTTTAACCGAGGGACCGTAACCTTAACGAATACCTCTTTACGGACTTGCACCGAGGGACCGCAGCTCTATCAGACGCTTCTTTACGGGATTTAACCGAAGGGTCGTAACCCTGTCGTAATTTTTTCGGATTTCAACCGAAGGGTCGTAACCCTAACGTAATCACTGTTACCTAGAACACATAACCATCTGAGTCATTCCATACACATGCATAACCTAATAAAGAAATTAAATTCATAAAATCACGTACTATCACTACGTATCACAAATCATATCACATGCTACACACGCGACTCACATAAAGCTGCACCCATGCAACATGCACTACATGCATTCGTTCATCAAATTCCACATCCATATGCCTATCAAACTCAGGGTCTTAAAGCATATACCACATTACACATAACGCCATCGAAAGCCATATAAATCACATAATATAATCCATGCATGAATAAATTACAGTTATAACATGCATATATCCGTTGTAAAAGTACATAGTCACATATCACAACTAAGCCTAGCTAGAAGGCCAACTAAAAATCCAAAAGCCTCACGGTTCACAACCCAAGACTCTTTCCAGAAAGGAACCACGGGCTCAAACACCCAACGCATAACAAACTCCCACATCTCACCAACTCATCATCCCCGAGGATGGTATCAACACAAACACACGAGGTTACCACACGACCCCCGAAACCACAATACAACCAGCCGAACCTCAAAAGCAATCCACAGGTATTTAAATCAAGTAATTTTCATAAATTAATCAATTGAATACCATAGGACACCAATCGAAAATCATGGAATCAACCCAAAATCACAACCCAACAGCCCACAACTTCAGTCGACCGAACCCCACCTCTAGTCGACCGAACACCCAGCTGGAAAACCACAAAACGCCAAAACACACGGTTTAGTCGATCGAACCCCTTCGTTCAGTCTACCAAACCCAAGATCCAATCTTCAGTCGACTGAACCCCCAGGTTCGATCGACTGAACTCGGGCGAAAACTGATTCTGAGCTACCGGTTCAGCCCTCCAAACCCCGAATCAAAGCCTCCAAACTCCAAATCAACACCCGTGAACATCCACACGCCTAGGCCTAACACCAAGACCTCAAAAGAAACTCCCGATACACGATTCTATCCACGAAATCGTCGAAAAATAGGTTTTAAACCCAAAAACCTAATTTGATTTAAACTCAGATCTACAGTAATCTAACTAGTAAAAAGACACCAGATTACCCATAGCACCCTTATAGAATATACAGGTCTAGAATTCTACCTTGGTAAGTTGAAAACTCGACATCTCGATCCACGTGCAAAATTGAGTTTCGTCGAAATTAAAATCTGATTGGATGGTTGCGTAGCCCACTGTGCCAATAGCAGGAATTCGCTGTTTGATCGTCGGAAACAAAACCCCGGGCCCCCGAGAACTTAAAGAGAAGGCAGAGAGAAAAACGGGAAACTTAGGAGTTAAGTTTTGGAAAATATCTTTTGAAAATATCTAACTACAGATATTTATAAGTCTCCAAAATATCTTTTTTTATAAAATTTTTGAAATTTGTGCCACAACGGCCCACGACCCCGGGAATCTACCCCGCATGCGTATCTAAGCCCGATCATGCATCAAAGCAGTAAAAGCATGCTCAAACGGAAACACGTAACGCGCGTTCGAAAACGCTGAAAAAAAAAAATGAGTCAGGGTCTCACATATACCATTGAGCCTAGAAAAGCTATCAAGAAAGGTGCTCAAGCCAAGGTTGGGCTACGTGAAAGGACTTGGCTTGAGACCTTTCTCCTTTCATAAGAACACCTTTACATTTATTGAGAATAATGAATATGTGAGGCATCTTGAGATGCAGATAGTAGAGTTTCAGCAAGTGATAAGCGACATGAGGAGATGACAGCGAGTGTCATGGAATTTTTGAAGGGCTAAGGACACAATGGTTATTTTGGGAGTGTAGATTATTCATCTACTAGTGGAGATTATACATGGTTAATTGTTTTATATACCTAATTTTGCATAATAATTATTTTTGTAAGTCACTATTAAACATGTTGTAATTGTCTAACATAAATGAAACGATAACAAAGTTGTTAACTCACAGCACGTGCACAAAAAGGTTCAGGCACTGGCGCTAACACCTCCTTAGGCACTAGGATGTAAAGATAGAGAAGTGTGCAATGAATTACATATTGTAGTGTAATTCCATTAATACAACAAATCAACAAATAAATATTGAACATGGTTATCCAATTCGAGTTTGTGATGCAAATCGTTCTTACTTATTTTTATTACGAAATTAAAATATTTAATTTTATAAATATGATTTGTGAGAATTTGACTTGGTTCTTCTATTGTATTTGTAGATTGGATATGCATTAAGTCGGTGGGAATCATTATGGACAAAATATATTGGTTTTGAGATTTAGTAATTTTTATTTTATTTTATCCTACATTGATATGGATTTGGAGATTGGATATGCATTGAGCTTGTGGGGATTATTTTGGACGAAATATATATTGGTTTTGAGATTTGGTATTTATCGGATATTGATATGAATTTGTATTTATTTTCATTTGGTTGTAGTGTTGAACGTACTCTAATTGGTTTTGTTAGACATGTTAGATTTTTTATTATATAATAGTCAAGTTGGATTACTTGTATTTACATTTCTAGATATTATTGAATGATTAATTTAGATATATTATTAATTGAACAGGTAGTTTTATGAATGTATAAATTTAAAAATGTTTTGCATTATACAGGTTAAATGGTTAAACATGTATAAAATTTTTTAAAAAGTATTTTTCACGACAAAATAGACCACAAATGAAAATTTTTAGCGACAAAATTAATAATTTATTTTAGTTTCAAAAAATATTTTTTAATTGCAACTTGTACTATTTGCTATGGTTTTTTTCGTTGCCAAATATAACATTTTGCAACAAAAATATGTTTTTTTAACGCAAATTATAACCTTCTCTGACGGAAAATATTCGTTGTTAAAATTTTGCGACAACGATATTTCGTCGCTAATATTACATTACGCGATGAATTATTTCGTTTTAAATTTCTAATTTGAAACGATAATAGTGGTCCAACAGTGAAAATTATTAGTCGTTAATACTATCATTTGCGATGAACTTATTTGTCGCTATAAATTTGTATTCAAAATTATAATAATTTTTAACGACGAATTCTGTACATAGGCAACAAGTTTATTCCTAAATACGTGATGAATATTTTTGTCACTATGTTTTTTATTGGGTGACAAAATAATAATTTCGTCGCAAATAGGAATTTGCGACGAGGCTATAGCGACGAAATGAGCGACGAAACATTTTCGTCTTCATTGGTTTTAGCAACGAAATTACCACTTTTGGAGCTTGATTTGCAAATAAGCCTAAATAATCAATCACACAAGCAAAAAATAAATAACCACAATCACACAGAGAGATGCCAATTTTTACATGAAAAATCCCAAATCAAGTAAAAACCACGAGACTACTTCGGATCTAAAAAATCAAACACTATAATATCGTTGGTTACAAGAGAATCTTATAAACCGGCGATGAATTCAAAACCAAATATTTGAAAGCCTGCTCCTGCCAAATTCACGCATACCAACTCCTGTGCTTGAGCGCTGCTGGATCCCACCACCGGACTGCAGATGCTGATAGACTTTTTCGCCAGACTTTAAACACTTGAAAATCCTTCAAGCGACTCCACGAACACGAGCAGATCTTTGAAGATTTGATTGGTTTGATGAAGTTCTTGAATGTGCGGAAGCTAAATGATCATTAAGCTTATTGACTGGCTTGCGAGTGTGTTGAATTAACTTTAGAAAACTCCCAAGCGACTAGGGTTTCAATATAAACATTGGAGACTCTATAAAATTGAAACCTTGGCAGCCTATTTATATAACACCATAAAATATCATAGCAGATATCACAACTTAAAATTTGTTCACACCACAGACCGTTCGATCGGTTTTTGGACCGATCGATTGGTCAAGTCAAGCTCGCAGTACTTTTCTTCAGTTTTACTTCTGTGCAGAGTTATTACAAAATAGATACAGAAACTGAGAGCTCCTATTAACCGATTGATGTACCAATTGATCGGTCTGACACCGCTCGTTGTATTTTGATGTTTTTAGGTCCATTTCTTGCTCTGTTACAAAATAAAACATACCTCTCATAGATTAAGTGTCAAATATCACAAAATAAAATATAAATAATTTAAATGACAATTTGTCACAGATTGGCCAAACAAAAATCGAATATTGCCAAGAACAAAATTCTTAACACATATTACACAACATAAATCACCATATACCCATAAGTGTGATAGATTTACATCAACTAGTGTTGTAGAGTCCACTACACTTATGAGTTTGTAATAATTTATGGGGTCAAATATGCAATATTCAAAGCTAGATTAT
>JAOTRH010440956.1:0-32943 GCA_034768845.1 Heliamphora exappendiculata
AAATCTCAACCATTGACGACTCAAAGTACTGTACATCATCTGAACACAATTAATCAATCACTTCGGGAATAAGAGTTTGTGCAATACATGATAATACGGGATGTGGATCAAATTCATATAGTCAGTATAGAATCAATTATCCTGCTGATTCCGCTCAATACACTCCAAGTGTACTAGCATTTCGAGCTCGAACATCAAATTCCCAAAACCTGAATTCGATCCGTTCGACCTAACCAAGACTAGCTACTATAACGATGTATTACAATCGTACCAATGGAATGTCTGGGTCCATTGTGATTGTGAGCCTACCTGTATAATCTGTCAGAACCTTTGACCCGTTCTTTCGTGTAGCATGCACCGAGTCAAATACTGGATAGAATATACAGACTATGCATTCATACATCACAAATAAATATGAAATCATAAATACAAAAATCATCTCAAATTGTTTCTTCTTAATATGCCAGAGATCCAGAATAAAATACATAAAAAGTATTGCTTTTCAGTATACATTCCTAACATCTCCTTGTCTAAGTTCCCTCTCCATTTTGAACTCAAGAGATGGGGACCCATTAATAAGGATGGACATTGTGGCTGAGTTTAAACAGCTTTGTATCTAGCTGCACCAAGAAGGCCCGAATTCCATATTTTTCATAATGTGCAAAAGATAACCCCAACTGATAGAATCATAAGCTTTTTCGAAATCCAACTTGAGTACAATCCCTCCTCTGTTTCTTTTTTTTCAATCATAGATTATATCATTGACCATGAGCATTCCAACAAGAATTTGCCTCCCCTCAATGAAAGCAAATTTCTTTTCATCAATGAGTGTCTTCATAATAGACTTGAGTCTGCCAGCTAATAACTTGACCAGGATTTTATACATTGACCCAATTAAACTAATGGGTCTAAACTCTGTGAAAGATGTTGGGGCCTTCACTTTAGGGATTAAAACTATGAAAGAGGTGTTTAAAGCTTTAAGAATAATACCATGAGTGGGGAATTCCTCAAGAAAATGATGATGTCCTTTCTGAGGATTGGCCAGAATCTGTTAATGAACTTGAAGTTTAAGCCATTAAGGCCAGGTGCCTTGTTGCAGCCACAGGCTTTGATGGCCACTAGCATCTCAAGTTCAGTAAAAGGGACTTCAAGGTTGGATGCCACACCAGGTGCTAAGGTTCTCAGGGGGTTTCCACCCCATTGGGGTCTCACCCATGGAACCTCCTTCTAGAAACTAGAAAAGAACTTGACTGACTCTTCCTTTATTTCCACTGGTTTAGTCAGAATTGTCCCATTACTCTGAATTTGACCAATAAAGTTTCTCCTGACCCTCATATTAGCAACCAGATGGAAGAAGAATGTGTTTTGACCCCTAGTTTGAGCCAATTGATCGTAGACTTTTGCTTCCATAGAGATTCAGCTCTTCTGTGCAACCTTCATAAATTACCCTTTAGTTCTTTTTTGGCTTTAAATTCTTCTGAAGAGAGGAGCCGATCTTCCTCAATCAAGTCTAACTGATGGATATTGTCTTCTGTAGCTCTGATATTATCTTCAATGTTTCCAAAAACAGTTTTATTCCAACATTTGATAACAGCCTTTATGCTATGAATCTTTCTATGCAGTATAAAGCCACCACAGCCTTGCACAAAGAGGCAGTTCCAGTTAGCTTTGATAATATCCTTGAAAGAACTTACTTCGATCCAGGCATTAATAAATTTGAAGAGCCTTGGTCCCCAATCCACAACTTCATCAGACAGTAAAATGAGACAATGATCAGAGCATGCTCTTGGAAGCCCCCATTATAAGAACTGAAACTTGTGCAGCCATTAAGGATTACAAAGGAATCGGTCCAGCTTAGACGAAGAGGCTACCTGTTGCATATTAGACCATGTATATTTTCTGCCTATCATGGGGCTATTGATCAGTTGGGAGTTATGTACAAAAGCTTGGAAATCCCTTATGCCCCCCTAGGGTCTAGAACAACCAGACCTTTCAAAAGGACTTAACACATCATTAAGTTACCACCAATACACCATGGTAAATCATATGTGGTTATAAGGTGCCTCAACTCCTCCCAAATAGCAGCCCTTGTTGTTCTATGATTGGGTGCATGTATATTACCCGCTATACATTCAATGCCCACCGAGAGAGTACCTTAAGATGATGAAATTCTGGTGGATGTGTTGCTTAGTGAGGTGAACTGTTTCATGCTCCCATATAGATATTAGCCCACCAGATGCCCCTTGAGAACTAGAGGCTAACCATTCTCACTTTCTTTGCCCCCAAATTTTTCTGACTTTCATGTTGGTAACTTCCTCCCACTTTGATTCTTGGATAAGGAGGAATTATGGCTTTCTACTAGCACAAAGTTTTTTCATCATCCTCATTTTCTCCATCTTTCCCAGCCCCCTTACGTTCCATGAAACAATCTTCATTTGGAGGGGTATTGTTCAGACTCAGCTAGCAGACTGATATCCTCGTTAGCATTCATCTCCATAATTCTATCCACAAACATTTCTTCATCTTCTTCGAAAGTAAGTCCTATTTGCTTACCAGTTTCAATCACCCTTAGGGCCTTCTTTGTGAGCAGAAAATTTCTATTCTAAATGTCAGCTGTTGAGGTAGATGTTTGATCAACCACCACTTTTATCCCTTGCTGCTTCCTCGAGCCATGTGACTTCCTTTTGAGGTGATTATCTTTGAGTTTTACACAACCCAACTCCATCAAAACTTTCTTCTTTTTCTTCTTAGAAAGCTTTTGAATACCTGACCCACTAACTTGACCTACTGAGCCTCTGCTGTTTGATGTTGTCTTTTGTGGTACCCTGCAAAAAGGTGATACTTCCTTTTCTGCAGAGTATAGGTTAGGTATGGGGCCGCTGGTTGTTGGGCTCAAGGTGTTGAGTTGTAAGTACTCCTCGTGCAAACTTAGCACATGGTCATCAAATACGTGGATTGATTCATCCACGTGGCTGACACTAGCTCGGTCATCCGATCTTACCTGGTTCACCATCACCTTACCTCCATGACCTTTGCTGGAATAAGTGGATCTAACAACTTATGCATCTAAGAAGAGATTGCCTCTAATGTCGCTGCTAGTGTTGGCAATGGCACTTGGGCTGCTTACTACTATTGGTGACCCATTCTTATTGTTATTGCCCCAGATAAACAACTTATGAAACCCCCCTTTAGAACATCGAATGGTATATTACATCTGACCCACTTCGAGGTTGCAGAGATGATTAATGCTCTGTGGTGATCAATACTCTACCCACCTCCAGGTCATTTCTATCAGCAGCGTCTGCATCCACTTGTAATACTGATCCCCACAGTTCAACAATTTTTGTAAAAGTTGATTCATTCCATGAATGAAATGGAACACCCTCAACATTGAGCCATACTCTTCGAGATAGGTTAAATTCTCTGTAGCTCCATTCATATAAAACTTCAATCCATGTTTCCAACCACTGTTTGGCGTTAGTTATGAAGTCTGCCTTTTCCTCAACATCAAAAAACAACCAAAGTATCTTAGAACTACCTAGAGGTTGGATTTGGATACTGAAAACCTCTTCGCTTCTCATGGCTTCCTCTATTCCAAATATTTGTCTGGCATCTCTCACAATTCCTATGGCGCAGCACTTGAGACATTCAGACTCAATGTTATCAACTTCCACCAAATTGGTATTTTGACTCCTAGTGTTTGGAGATAAAGGTTGTTGAGGCTTATGGCTATCTATTGGCCTATTGTTAATGTTTTTTTCTCACCAAGTATATTTGAGATTACTGTCTATACTATTAAATTAATGTTAAAAGATTATATTTAAAAAATTTAAAAAAATTTACTTTTTATGAAAATGTGATAAAAAATACAAGTAAAATTTGTAATCACTTTATCAAATAAAGTAAGATTATATATATTTTATATCTCATTTATATAAAAAAATGTGATAGTAAATTATTTTTTTAATCTCACTTTTTGTTTATAAGTGTGCTTAAAAATTAATTGAAACCAATTTAACTCTTCCATTCTCTCTCTCTCCCCCCGACATTTCCTCTCACTGCCATACCCTCGCCAAGCCATAGCTAGCGCCTCGTTCTTTCCCTATCTTTCCAGCGCAGCTGTTCATCCCACCCAGTCCCAAACCCACATCTCTCTCTCAATCATCCAAGTTGTTCACTCTGCCATTAAATCGCATCACTCATCACAAGGGTTTTTTATTCCCACCACCACGGCCGGTTGGCAGCGCGGAGATGGTGCGCGGAGAGGGTTTTTGATTCATAAGGGTTTCTGCATATTCTTTGCGGTGTTAGTTTGTGTTCGCGCTGGCGTCAATGGTGCTGCAGAGCTCGTTCGCGTCGGTCTTCCGGATGGGCAATGGGAGGGGGAGGTCGGTGTGGGAGCGTTTGAAGTTTGGTAGTTCATTGAGGTTCGTGCCGTGGAGGGTTGACCGGGGGTTCGGCCTCGATCGGTTGCGTAGCGAGCCTAGAATTGGTGCTCGGCCGCCCAGACTTGCAGTTGTGAGTTTGAATAATTTTAAATTTTTATTTTTCATTTTGGGTTTGAAATTGAGTTCTTTGCTTTTGATTTGAATTATTGGCTGCCATAGGCAATTTACGTATGTTTTTCATTTTGGGTTTGAAATGGAGCTCTTTGCTTATGATTTGAATGTTTATTGGCTACTATAGGCAATTTACATATGTTTTTCATTTTGGGTTTGAAATTGAGTTCTTTGCTTTTGATTTGAATTATTGGCTGCTATAGAAAATTTACCTATGTTTTTCATTTTGGGATTGTAATTGAGTTCTTGAGTAGGAATAGCAAGTCATAAAGTCAATCAAATAGACACTATAATCCATATGTTTTTTTTTTAATTCAAATGAATCAAATCTATTTTTTCTCCACTTCAATCCAAAACACCCAGATAGTAGACACATTTTGAAGTCTTCTGTGTGTTGTGTAAGAGAGGCTATTTGGTAGGATAATGTCACTTTGGCAAGATGTTCGTGCTATGAGGCACATACACAATCCTTTATGCATACACACCTGCATCTGTTTAAATGTTTGAGAAGGTCATCTCACTTGAATGTTGTTTGCAGATGGAATCTCTCCTCACTCAAATATGTGATACAACTTCAATTGCAAAGTTTGAATTGAAAGTGAGTAGTAGTAACTTGTAAATTATTTTGTACATTGCCGAGTTGCATATATATATATATATGTGTGTGTGTGTGTACATACACGCACATACAAACTAATTTCTAAACTTGAACTGAACTTGATTCTTGTGACTTAGCTTCTATTTAGCGGATTAAGTTTCTTTGGCTTCTGTGAGTTTTTTCTCTCCATTTACGTCCTTCATGTTTTTCCTTTCTTTTCTTATTGTTAGCTTGGTGGATTTCGGCTATATGTAATAAGGGACTTGACGGAAAAAAGTAAACCTCCAACACCACCAATGTCTGCTCATGTCAGTGTAAACGCAACTGCGGAGGCTCCTGATCTGAATGGATCTGTATCTCTACCATCTTTTGCCATCTCCAAACCACCACCACCTTCAAATGGGGTTCAAACATTACTTGATAAAGTTGCAGATGAAGGCTTGGTGATACTTAAGTCTCCAAGGGTGAGAATTCAAGAGAATTTTTTCTTCCAATTATTGTTTTATAGTGGACATTTTGGTTATTTACATTATGATGCTACGCAGGTTGGATATTTTAGGAGATCACGAACCATAAAGGGGAAGCGTGCACCTCCACCATGTAATGAGGTCAACCACTTTTTTTGTAGTCTTTGTGCCGGGGTTATGGATGCATTCCTCTCCATGGAAATTTGTGTCTTTGTTTGTTTGTGAGAACTTACATAAGAAACCATGTAGCAAATTATTTGCGTTATCCTGTTTTGCATTTGAAATGAATTTCATGTTAATTGCCGATTTTTTTTCTTTGCTCTGAAACAATTGGCATGATTTTTCTATCTCCCCTACTTAAATTTTGTATATCTCTGTCACCTATTGTCCACTTATAACAACTTTCAATTGTGAATTGTTTATCTTCTTTGTTCACAATATGTTTCTTCATTCTATTTCATGAGTTGTGTTTTCTTAACCATAATAGCGACTTAACTGAAATATAGTAAATATATGCTTTACTTCACCTGACCATTTGGAACATCTAAATATTGACATCCCTAATTAAATTCACACACGATCTTTTTTCCAGGATAATGTGGACCACCAAAATCCCACACGTGACGAAGAATGATAGGTAAGAGAAATGAGAAGATGATAGCGAGTATCATGAAATTTTTGAAGGCCCAAGAAATCAATGGTTATTTTGGGAGTGAAGATTATTCATCTACAGGTGAAGAGACTACCTGGTTAGTCGTTTTATATACCTAATTTTGCATAATAATTATTTTTGTAAGTCACTATTAAACATGTTATAACCATCTAACATAAATAAAACAATAACAAAGTTGTTAACTCAGCACATGCACGAAAAGGTTTAAGCACTGCCACTATAAAGCAGACCAACATTACTTTAGCAAAGATCCTGTGCTTCTTTTGGAACAAAATTATTTCAGTTAATTTTTAATGTAGTTTCGATTGCTCATCCAATGAGATGGAATATGTAATAAGGATTGCTATAGTTAGTCAACGTACTTTTGGACTGATTACATGATAGCACGCATATTTTGTAGTCTTTTTTTTCTGTTTCCTTCATCCATTCATGATACTGTCTTGGATGTTGTGATTGTGAATTGAAATACAGGTTGTGCCTGAATATAGATTGTTGTTTGAATTTAACAGGTTTTTAAAAATTTGGGATAGTTTAAAAAATAGAAAAAACTCTAATGAAATTTATAAATTTTATACTTAGATTATTTTATAAATCTGGGAGTTATTCCTTTAAAAACGAGTTAAAGAATTCGAGAGAATATCATAAGAGAAGTTCTAATCATAGGAATAACGGGTTATAATGTGAGAATTACACGTATCGGGTTTGAATTCGTGACAATTTGTACATAAGGCTTCTAACTTTTTGGTCCTAGATGAGAATATATGATTTTGAAGTTACGGTAATAGCTTATTTTTTCAATTTTTGAGCAACTTGCTTACTATTTTTTTGTTCCATACTAATTTTATATTGTGAATTAGACTGATTTGCAGATTCCAAAGTGTAGCTAGCATTGTTCTTCTCAACACTGGTTCACGTGATGAATTTGTTGGAATTGCTGCTCCTTTCTTTTGCAAGAATTCTCCCAGTTTGTATTGTGAAAAATTTTAAATTATTAGGCATTTTTTTAAATTTGGTACAATTGATTAAAAGATTATTGAGTGTTATATGAATATATTTCTTTGAAAATTTAATGAATTCTTTCATTACAGTCATAGTAGTTTGTTTTGTTGTCTTGTGTTTGAAATTTAGAGTTTAATTTGTTGGAAACGTTATTTTATAATTGGTTTTTATGTTTCACGTTTATGTTTTGTGGATATGATAGAACAAAATATGTAAAAAAAAATTAAATTTGAAGTTAGTTAGAATTGGTGAGTCAGGAATTGTATTAGTTGACATGGTTATTATAGGTGAAAAAAGATTTGAAATAACCTTAGATGCGCGCTGGTGCGCAGTGGTTTATTTTTAATCACACTTTTTCAGTTTTTATCACGCACAAAAAGTGTGGCCGATAATGCGAAATCGACTTAACAATCACTCATTTTATTTTTAATTACGCGTTTGGTTATTTTTAATCACGATTTTTGTTATTTTTATTCTCAATTTTTAGTTTTTATCACCCACAAAAAGTGTGGTCAATAATGTAAAATTAAGATTTTAAAGTTTTAACGATCACACTAGTTTTATTTTTAATTATTTTTGTGCGTAAATAATCACGTGCAAAAAGCGTAATAAAAAATCTCGATTTTATATTACACTCCATAAACTACACTTGAAAAAGTATGAATATAACCTTATAATCACACGTATAAAATATGTGATGTTTCAATTATTTTCCAGCAGTGCTACCTTTTGGCTCAATTGCATAAATCAGTTTGAAATGAGCACTCTTTACAGTAATGATCTTATCCAGAACCCAAGGGCCATCGAATCTGTTAATGGCGTCTAATGCATTAGTACCCCGTTTAAAGTTTACAAAATCAAATTTGAAGCTGCTTCTCCATCGTCTTTTGTTCGGAATAAACACCTCCAACACAACTCCACACTGTTGAAAAAACCTTCCTAGGCATTGGCAGTTGATATGGGTTGGGAGGTAATCAATGAAAATGGTGTTCATAGGTGGAAGAGAATGGCTGGGTTCGGGGCTACTCTCGCTCTACCTCCCATCCTATCCTCTAGCTTATAACAGGCAAAACTAGTATAGCTGTATAGAGTTATCAGTTATCTAATTTTTAAAGGCGATAATAGTGGGTTACAAAATATATACAAATTGGGTTAGGCCTCTCAGTATCAGAGAGAGCCCAACTCTATTATACTTGTAAAATGCGTAATTATTACCAAAGCCCATGACCAGATAAGGAATTAAACAATAACAATAGTACTGGACCTTGTACAATCATTCCATCAAGCTGTATTTCTTTTTCTCTTTTATTTTCTAAGAACAAAATAAAACCCAAGAATATCATAATAAAGTCTCGTTTGGTAACCTAGCTTTAAGTATGATTTTTTTTAAAGTCATTTTAAGCCAAATTAAAATGCAAAAAGTTTGTTTAATAAATCGTATGGGTGACTTTAAACCAAAAGAAAATAAGCCAAAAAAAATTAATTTAAAGTTGTTTTAAGCCAAAAGAGTTTTAAGTCAAAAAAAGATGTCATAATATTTTAATTTATTTTATATAATTTTATATTCTATATGAATTTTGTTTGATTGATTTTAACGAGTAAATTTTTAAAATATATAACTTTAATAAAAAAAATAGATGTATAATAAAAGTTATGATATTTTTTAAAAAAATATATAAAGTTCTTTTATGTGAAAATGCAAAAAAGCTAAAAATTAAATTTTAAGCCATTTTCCAAACGAAGCCTGAAATATATTCTAAGGCCGAAAAATGCTCTCTGATTGGGTCGAGCTCGCATTTAATTTTATAATATGATTATTAATGACTTTGTAGTGTTCATTGAGTATTTATTTTTTAAAAATTATATTGATAGAATGTAATAATTATATAGCATTTATTTTCAAAATCATTGATATTAACTAAAATAAATATAATCTGATCATATAATAAATATACCTTTTTGTTGAGGAGTTGCTAGAGAAGAAGTGGTTGAGTAGGCATCGGAGGGTAAGGGTAGAAGGAAGGGTTGACACCAGATAGCGGGGTTGATAGATGGAGGGGGTTGTTAGCTACACAGTTTGGAGTTTGGTTAATTTTTGGAGGTTCGATTTATGATGTAATTAATTTTTTTAGAGGAGAATTTTGATGTAATAGTAGAATTGATGCTGCGTAACTTGAAAGTTAAAAGTTACAGATTCGAGGCGTGAAAACAACCATTGCCCTCTTGCGAATGCAAAATAAAATTACGTACTATAGACCCGCTGTGGTTTGCACCCCTTCTCAAATCTCGCATACGTAGGAGCTTAATGTACTAAGCTGCATTTCTTTAAGTGTTACAATTAGTTTTTTCTGATATTTAGTCTATAGAACGAAGAATTAGGCCAGTAAAACCCAAGCTGAAGTGCTCATAGTTATTTTTTTCTACCCATTGTGACTTCTTACCTGTTTTGTGGATATTTATATTCATTACTTGTGATTAAAGTTTATAACCTTGTATTTTGTATTGCATCCTCTTATAATAAAATCATTAAAATTCTGTAGAGATGGTTCTACGTTTTTTAGAACTACATAAATCATATATTTGTGTATGTGTTCATTGTTTTTCTCCTTATTATTTTTTGTTTCTTGCCATATCAAGGGTTGCCAAGCAAATGAGTGGATGGTGGCGGGTAGAGGCGGATTCAGCATGTGTTCAAAGGGGCACATGCCCTCTCTCAATTAATTTTTTAAATTTATATTTTTTTTATAAAAGTATTTTTATAATAAGATACTCCTTACAAAATTATGTTAGTGTCCCTTATAAATTATGAAAAAACTCGTTGTTTTTATTTTTTTACACAAAAAACTTGCAGTTGGAAATCTTAAAATATTATTCTTTTATAATATTTTAGTTTTGATATATATGATTTATGTGTAGAATATTTTAATTGTGTTAATATTAGATTCTTAAATTTATTATAATTTCTTTTTGCTAAATTTAAAATCTTAACTTATTATAACCAATGTGGTAGATAATTTAAAATCTTAATAATTTATTTTCTTGGATTTTGATTTTTTCAAAGTCAAAGATTAATGATATTTTTAAAAAATTAAATACTTGATAAATACTTTAAAATTTTAAATTAAAAATATGTCACTCTAAAAAACACAGATGGCCACTAATTTAAAATAAAAGGCTAAGTATAGCAACCCAGCTTTAAGTAAGATTTCTTAATTTTTTTAAAGCATGATAAATAAATAAATAACTTAATTGATTAAAAAGTGACTTTAAACCACCCGTACAAATACAAAATATAATTTTTTGACTATTGTTTTTAAAGATTTTAAGTAAAAAGATTAAAAATTATTTAACACAAAGTCAAATGAGACCAAAGTCAGTTAAAAAAAACATTTCAAGTATAACAACGCTGACTCGTCTCTGTCAGTTAAGTGAGGTATGAGAATGATTCAAGTTTTTTGATTTACAGAGAATATTATACAATCACGTGATATAGAAATATCTAATAATTTTCAAAGGAAGAGAGTACTTAAAAAGGGAGGAAAAGTTAATTATTAAGTACTCCTAAAGAACTCTTAGCAATGTCATATTATATTTTTAGTAAATAAATAAATAACAATGTACACTATATAAGTTAGCTTTTGTCTTTAACCAATAAAAATAAGTCATGCATCATGGTACTATTTGACTGCCATATTCGATGAGAGTTTTAATTGTAATTAATCTATGATACTATTTAACCAGAATTTCAATTGTAATTGATCTATGGTACTATAGGAGCACTGCATAATTCAGAGCGAGAGAGAGGTGTGTTTGAATGTGTAAATTTAGAGAACATGTTTCTTGTTTTTGGTTCGAAAGTTTGGAATCTTTTTAAACTTAGGACCTGTAACTAATATGTTTCTAAGTAATGAAATTACTTATCGGCCCTTAACGGGTGCCCTATGGTCTTGTTTGCAGTTTAAAAAATAATAATTCATAGAGAGAGAGAGAGAGAGAGAGAGAGAGAGATAGGGCTCTTAACGGGTGTCCTAAGGTCTTGTTTGCTGTTCAAAAAAAAATTGAGAGAGAGAGAGAGAGAGAGATGAATGCTATTACAATATCAACAAAAGCCTATTCTCATATACGAAGTAACCAGACGAATGCTGTTACATTTTACAACATTAACAAATTAAAGCCTATTTATCATATACAAGCTTACGAACACGAGCACTAATATTTACCATATTATCTAACAAATCTTCTAAAGATTTTGAACCTCAAAACCAAACACCAAACATTAATTAATTATATCACAATTCGACAAATGGGTTTCTCCGAAATACGATCAACTCCGATTCACAGGAAAACTAAACTGTCACCATCGTCATCAAATCTCATCATCTCCCCCAAGCCTGGAGGCCCTCCGTCTCCTAAGCTGCTAGCTTCAAAGCTCAACCCGAATAAAAACCCGTACTGATCATCGTCAACCTCGGATTTGGAGTTGATCTCAGCGGTGATGGGTGCATTGTTGATCTCCTGATCAGAGAACTGAAGAAAAGTAGGGTTTGTCGCCAAGATGTTTTGCAGAGAAGTAGGGTTTTGGATTTGACGAGACGAGGAGGTTCGGGAGAAAGAGGAGATCCCAGAAGGGAAGGTCTGGTCCGTAGCAGGAGATGGAGCCAAATATGGAGAAGTGGGACCAGCTTGGGTATTAGGAAACACATTTTGTGGGTCAAGTGATCTGTTGCTGTCCTCTCCTTTGCTTTTGTGAAAGACTCTACATAAAACCCAGTCCTCCTGTCAATGGGTGTCAAACTGTTAGATGATAGAAAAGGTATACGTAAGCATAATTCAATCACTGAAGAAGTCACAGAAAATGATTTCAGTTTTACATATAAATGGTTAAAATCATTTTTTGTGGTTAGCTTGTGTACATATAAAAGCTGGACGAAGGCAAGATATTAATTAGAGGAGCGAATGATTTTTATAAATTCATCAGGATGGATGTTAGGTTTTTAAAAAGTCTTGAGGTGAATCTCTACTATAAATAGAAATTTTTTGAAATTTAGTAGGTCACCGTCTCTATTCTCCTTCCTTGGATTCGCCTATGCATAAAAAAAACATTATATATCATATCTATCTATCTATCTATCTATTCATCTAAATATTAAACCAATCCCTTTAAATACATTATATATCATATCTATCTATCTATCTATCTATTCATCTAAATATTAAACCAATCCCTTTAAATGAAAAACTATTGATAATTTCAGGGAGTATGCTCACGTAGTGCAATAAGCTTTTGAGAGTCTGCACGATTTTATCACCCCCTACATTTAGATGAACCTTTGATGGTGCTTTTAAAGAACTTATGGCACTACATATCTTATCCCTTAGAATCGTCTAAAAATAATAATATTAGTCGTGTCAGTAACCCAAACGATATAGTTTAAAAGCAAAAAGTAATAACATTTTAAATATTTCAATAAAAAATAAATGATACCATACATAAATAACTTATCCCAAATAATCTCTTCTTTTTTTTTTCTTTAGAAAAAGCTAAACTTGCTAAAACGGGTCAACAAACCTTGGGAGGCATGTGTGGGTTCTCATGGCGAAACTCGTGCATTATCCAACCGGTTTTATTCCCATTTGGAGCTCTATTTTGGTAGAAAACCAGCGTCTTTCTCATCCCTGCAATGGCACGAGTCCTTGGATCACGAACTATCCGATCCTTCCCGGTGGCTTTCCAGTACCCGGAGATTGTGGCCCGGTTGGTCCGGTAGCCGGTGGCGTACTTCCGGTCCCGAAAGCTGAAGAAGTACCACTCATTCGAGTTCAGCATTGCCACCTCTTTCAGTGCACAACACAAACATGTGGGTGGGTTGGTAAGTTTGGCAGTTAGATAACAAGAAGGAAAGTATTCTACATTTACCAAAAATTAGACATGCAAAATAAACTTTTTGTTTATATATATATATATCAAGCATTGTTTTAAATAACGATAATTATGTATTATATTGACTGATAGTTAACAAAAATTTCAACCTACGGGTTGTCACTCCAAATTCCTAGGACAGCTATATTTGCCTTAGTATGGTTTAACTTACAATATTAAAAAATCTTGCTTAAAACTTTTAAGAAGTAGTAGGTGTTGGTCGAGTTGTAATTTTGTATTTATTCTAACACTTTGTTTACGGGTTTAAGGTTTTTTGAACGGTATATTCTACTATCATCTTGTTGGTCTTTAGGAGTGTGTATTGAACTTCACTATATATATTTTTAATTTTAATTAATAGATATTTAATTATTTTAAAAAAATAAGCATTAACATTATGCCCAAGTATTAGTACTCGTACTCGAGGATTGTCTAAAACCCTAATGCATGGGTAAAAGAGGATATCAGCCCTAGGATAAGTCATTAAAATCATGCACTTGAAATTCTTGTTAAAATTCATTTTTTAGTCCATCGGCCCATTTTTAAGACATGCGTTTTGGTTGGCTTTTTTTTTTTTTTGAAGTGGCTTTTTTTGTTTTGTTTTTGTTGTGTTTTCTTTTTTCTTTTTAATTATTTTTTTTAGTTGTTTGACTTCTGGTTTTGACATAAATCTAAAAAATATGCTGTATAGATTTAAATTAAAAAAAGTTTCACTAAATTTTAAAAAGTCACTTAAAGTTCTTTAAATGACTTTTTTGCCTTTATCTAAACTTTTTTTTTTCAATAAATCTTTCCAGGTTTTCAAAGCATCTCCATTTGATTAATGTTGAAATAAATTTACTAAAAACGAAAAAAATACACAAAACAGTTATCTCAAACGCAAGCATAACTTATGAATAACTAGCGGTGGACACACGCATGCGTATGCGTATGCAAATGTATATTTAAAAATTAAAATAAATTAAAAAATAAATAATAAAATAATTTAATTTTAAAATTGTGAGCAATTATAATTTTTAAATTAGGTAATAAAGAAAAAGTTTAATAGATAAAATCAAATGAAATTGTTTTGGTATTACAAAACTAAGGGCATTTTTGGTATACAAAAAATCCACGCAACTTCCGCTTATATATTCGTATACAAAAATTCACACCAAATATGTGCTCTCTTTTTATATATTAATATAAATTTTTTGGGTACACTTGAAATTCAGGGCAAAAAAGAAACACTCTGAAATTGGTAATTGGTGAATCCATTGGGCGCCTAAAAGCCTAAAAAGTAATTAAGAACATCTCTTTTCTTTTCTTTTCTTTTTCCTTTCCTTTCCTTCTTTTGAAGTGTTTTTTTTTTTTCGTCACTTTTCCACTTTTAAAAAAGAGCGTTTTTTTTTTTCTCTGTTTCCTCTTTAAGAAGAAAGGGAAAGGAGAAGAGGAACAAAACAAGAAGGGTAAAAAAATGAAAAAAATCATAAAGTTAGGAGATTAATATGAAGATGTATATATAGCACTTTTGAAACATGAGGAGAAGATAAAACATAAATATGCCCACCATGTCCCTATTGAAGTCATTATAATTGAAAGTTCATAATTACGAAACGGTTAAAACATAAATATGCCCACCATGTCCCTCACCTTCTTCTCGGTCCACATCACATCTCTATCTTTTTCTCTCTCTCTCTCTCTCTCTCTCTCTTGAAACCATTATTGCAACATGTTTGTCCGCTACAGACGTATGCTTGTGGTAGCATGTCTGCATATTAAGAACCCAAACCCAAATTTATTTATTGGTGGTGTGTTTTGTATTTTACGAATTTATTTAATTAAAATTTTATAATTATATGGCGACTAGGGTTTTAAGGTTTCATAATTATATGATGACTATGATTTTGAGTTTACCTATAAATATGAGTCTTATAATCCTAATAGATTTGTAGGGAGTTAAATCAAATAGGTAGAAATGTTGAGAAAGAAAAAAAACTAGGGGCACGGGAGTAACCCTTAAGCAGATAAATAAAATTTGTTTAAAGGCTCGGTTAATGGGTGTTGGGTTTTGGGGCATTTTTGATCTCGAGATTGTACACTCTACGGTTATAATGTATTATCTCTTACACTCGTGGACGTAAAAAGGTTGTGCCGAACCACATAAATCCTTGTGTGATTTTTTTTTTTTTGTGCATGATTTTTGTTTTCGTTTGTATTCGAGAATTAGTGGTTAAATCCCAACAAAACTTTCTAGTGGCACGAGATCATTTATTCCGAAAATTCTAGCTATGTTTATTTGTATTTTGAAAAATAATGATATTTTTTTTCGAAACAGATTTTGGAAAAAATCTCATAAATATGTTCAGTCTTTTTTTTTTTGGAAACTTTTGATTCTATTTCTTAAAATATACAAAGAAATAATGATTTTTTTCAATCGAACGTAACTTAATTGGTCAAACTCACATTACTTGTCCTGAAAATTTGTTCTGAAAACCAAGCGATAATGTAAAGCAAATCGGCTAAAAAACTTATTACATGATCAACTAGTTTTAATACGTTGGGAACTCTTTTCTAGTTTGTATCTATATCTATGTCTTCAATACTCCTAATTAAAACATTTACACAAAAAAAATGCGTACATACTATACCTACAGTGTTTGAAATTCATTCAACGGTCGAAAATATGTTTTTTCATGTTCCAAAAACAACAAAAGAACATCTCGTCAATCTTTGATTTGAATAATTCAAAAAAAAAAAGATTACGTGAAAACTTCTTGAAATTCATTATCGCAAACTTCCCAAAAAGTGAAAACAAAATAATTAAGAAAGAAATGAATGAAAAGCTCGTTTTAACTCCAAGGGGTGGGTAAGGTGAGCAGGGTGTGGAACTTAGGATTGTTCCTTCTAAGGTCTTGGATTCAAGATCTTCTAGGTGCTATCAATTTTGGAACTTGTCCATATGAGATTTTTTCTCGATTTTATTTAAGTCATTGTAATTGGACGGTCAGATTAATTTTCAAGAAATTAGTCGAGGTGCGTGTAAACTAATCCAAACATTCGGAAAAATAATAAAAAAGAAAGAAATTAAGGAAAGAAAAAGAAGAGAGACCAACCAGGAAGCTGCCATGGCTCACAGGTATGCAAGTCGATTTCCACCAGAGTACCCCTCAGATCAACTTGTTCATTCGCAACCTTTTTGCGGAGATAATGGCAGACCAACTCCTCATCACTAGGGTGGAATCTAAACCCTGGTGGCAGTGAGGCCCCAATGCCTCTCAGACCCATTCTTTTTGTTGTGTTTTTGCAGGTGAAAAAGGATTGGGTTGGCAATGATTAAAAACAAAAGGAGAAAGTTGAGATTCAAACTTAGATTTCAGTTATGGTTTTTGGAAGAGAGGAGCATTTTTGGATTCTATGTTTGGGAGGAGAGAGGCATATGTATTGTACTTTATAGTCATATAGATGGGTTGATAAGTTCTTATATTGTAGTAGTTTATGCTTATGAAGACATAGTTATTGCTATAGTTGTAACTTTCAAGAAAACCCAAAGTCACAAGAAATCCTTTTGGGGGATTGGGGGTAGGAGCTAGGTGTTATAAAGGGAGAAAGCATAAAGAATTTAATGAGCAAAATCCAAAATATATATTCTGATAAAACCACCAAGATATTCCTTTTACTTCATCATTTGAAAACATTCACTATTGGGCAAATAACACTTAACAGTCCCTATAGTTTGCCCTAATTTTATTTTGGCAAATTGGATCGCATTTACCCTTATAGGTTTGTCAAAAAACACAAGATACTCATATTAATGAATAAACTGTACGCGTGCGTGGTCAGAGCCTCGTGCTATGCCCGTTGAAAATATTGATGACTTTAGGTTCGGTTCGTTTCAAAGTAAAAATATATTTTATGAAAAAAAATTATTTTATCATATTTTTGTTATCTAGTGTTCAGTTGATACACGAAACATATTTGGGATATTTTTTAGATTGAAATAAGATATTATTTTATAATAATATTTTAAAAAATAATTGAATCTGCTCTTATGTTTCTTGGAGTTTCGTTACTATTTAAGATACTTTTTCATGTAATTTTTTTCATGACTTTTGTTTTTGTTTTTGTTTAAATTATTTAATTTAATTTTTTTGGTCTAGATTTTTTTACATTTTTTATTTATTATTATAAAATAAATTTAAAAGTATATGTCGTTTTGTGTAGAGTTGCAAAAAAAAATTTAAAAAGTATCATAGTATGAATTAACGTAAAAAAAAATTCACTAAAAATGAGCAAAAAAACATAAAGAGCTTATTTAAGCTTTTTTCGTCTTATATGAATTTTTTTTAATAAAAAAATTAGTCATTTGTTTTTACTTTTTTGATTTCTCTTAACGAGAAAATTTTTAAAAATATCATTATTTAAACTAACACAAAAAATTTTTACTCAAGACTAAAAAAGCCTTAAAAGGCCTTTTAAGGCTTTTTTCATCTTATATGATTTTTTTTTTTAAAAAAATTAATTATTTATTTTTATTTTTCTGATTTCTTATAACGAGATAAGTTTAAAAAGTATATCGTTATTTGAGTTAACCTAAAGCAATTTCATTAGAGACAAAAAAAACCTTTAAAATGTCTTAAAGTAACTTTTTAAGGCATAAATGAACTTTCTTTTAAAAAATAAGTTCAGCCTTTTTTTCACATTTTTTATTTTTTATAACGGGAGAAATTTTAAATTTATAATTGTTTAAACTAACATAAAAAAATCATTAAAATAAAAAAAAAGCATATAAAAAAACTTTAAAAAGCTATTCCAAGCAGTAGCCATAATCGCCATTGGCTTATATATCTTCGTTTTAGAAATCAATAAAAAAGAATTTATAAATTTAAAAAGAATCAGATTCAAGGTACATCTTTTAAAATACGAAAAATAATTTACAAATTTATTAAAAGAAAAAAAAATTATCTTATGATGTAAAATATTTTATTTAAAAAAACTATTTTACTTATTTTTTACTAAAAAAATAGTAAAAAATAAATAAAATATTTTATCAAAAAATATTTTACGTTGAAACAAACGAAGCTTAAATGTAATAAAAAAAATTTAGTAAACTCATCAAATATATCCATGAAATACGCGGTGAGAGCATCGGACTCCTCTCTCTCTCTCTCTGAAAATATACATGAATTTATAGTTTTGCCCTTATCGAACCTCATGCAGATAGTACGTGACAAGAAATTGATGAAACGTTGAACATTTATTATTAACTATCCTTATTTAGACAAATTTCAAACTATGTATAGAGAGAAATGTGTTACACTTAGTTCTATAGGGACCCAAATGCAGTTGAAGACAAATTGTAGGGACTAATAATGCGATTTCCCTTTAATTATTTACACAATTTCATATATCTTGTGGGTGATACAAGAACAAACAAAAATAGGAAACCCCCAAAATCCGGTTGCACGCTTCTGTCCAGTACTGTTCATCCCATGCGGGTAGTTTTTTCACTAACGATTTTTATTACATTTATTTATCTTAAAAAATATAAATTATAATTTCATCAGAAAATTTATTTGTACATTCTATAGATTTATCTATAGAAATTATTATACCTTTATTAATTTGATAACCTGAAAATTTAAAGGTCAAAAAATAGTAGTATTACCAGAAAATAATAGTAGTATGAAACAATAGTAGTGTTACATTTAGCGGGCCTCAGGCCGGGTCGGTTCACGGGTTTGAGGGGAGCAATCCAGACATGTTCCTAGTATTTTTGAACTCGGGGGCTTGAGCCTAAATTGGGCCAAATTGTTACAGTGTTAGGCCTCGAATCGAACTCAGACCGCCTACGGGTCGCCGCGTGGGCCAAAATGACACCCCTAAAACAAACAAACTTATGTGGTGTGCAAATGCCAAGCTTGCTAGATGATCCTTGAATTGATCATTGTGAGGTCCAATCTTTTAGTGGTCCAATCTTTGTGACTTGATACTCATCTATTTGTTCGATCTATTCTTTAAAACTTGTACAAAGGAAATTAGTTGACACATATATGGGGTGTTTGGCCAAGTTTTATTATTAGTTTTTAGCTTTTTGTTACTGATTTTAATTATAAGTTGTAATCTTTTTAAAATACTTACAATTTCTGTCATAACTTTTAATTACTTTTCTTTCTATTTCAGTTATAAGTTACAATATTTACTAGATACTTATAACTTTTGTTACAATTTATAATTTATAAATTATTAACAGTAACATTCTAAAACACCCCGTAAAATATTAAATGTTAATCATGAAGTTAGGGAATAGAGAAAGTTTCATCTATCCAATCTCAATTATAAAAAAATAATTTTGAATTAATTGATGCAACCGCGGGGCACGAGTTTATAGCTTTGATTCGAGGCCCACTAGCTAGTAACGAATGACATTCAAGCCATCATTAACCTAAGAAATATCCACATGAATTTTGTTCAGTATTGTTGGTAATGCAATAATAATGAAAATGTGGACAAAAACATATTTTTCCCAAAACGTGTCATCTAAATGATAATTGTCATATATGATAATAATTAGGTTTGTGTATAGTAGATTAGGACATAGATGGGGCCAAGAGGAGAGTTTGCACACAAGAGATGGAAATAATTAATAATGGAGTTCGATGAGTTCTTAGTTTTAATTTGAGTGCTATCAAAGAATCATATATAAGATCGATTTCACATACTTTTAAAACTGTTGAAGTTTTTTTTTTCTTCATGAAAACTTGAGAGAGGGCTTTCGGGCCCACCTCAGGCATATAAACTTGGGTTTTAAATATCATTTCTTAAATTCGAAATGTTGTGGCAAAAAAAAAAATAATAATAATAATAAAAAAAGAATACAATCACACACAAGCACATGATTTAATTATAGTTACATACATAAAATTGCAGTGATTTTACTGTAAAATAAAGTGATACAAATGAGTACAAAACTCTCACCAGAGTAGCGAGTATATATACTCAAACTGAATCATGAAAAACAAATAGATTCACAAACTAAATGTGAAAAAACATCATTAAAATTGAGGCACTTTTGAAGGTGGAGTCATGAATTGGACCCCTACAAACTAAATTCGACACGGTTAACATATAAGCATCATGAATCGAATTCTCACAAATCAAAGTTCTTTTTTAGGGGTTGACTTGGTGGTCAATGTCAGAGAGTTCATATGAACTTTTGTTTTCGACACGGTTAACATATAAGCATCATGAATCGAATTTCCACAAATCAAAACTCTTTTTTAGGGGTTGACTTGGTGGTCAATGTCAAAGAGTTCATATGAACTTTGGTTTCAAGTTTTATCGACCCCGCCAATGAACGATAAAATTATCTAGAGATTAATAAAAATGCCTATAAACTAACTCGATCCTAATATATCCTAGCAAACTCGTGGCCATGAGAAAGTCACAACCGTGAAACATATGGTTCCAAATTCCAATTAATTCTATTGAAAGATACAACTGAACTGATCAGGGAGTGTTCATCAGTCATCAGATTATGACGGCGGGGAATCTTGTTGAGCCACTTTCCATCTCTTGCTAGTTGCTTGGAGAAGTAGAAAAGAACAGAAAACCCAATAGGGAATAGTGGGGATCGATCTACCTTCGAGCACAGTGATCTTGGGAGACAAATGTTACCCGAGTTAATCAAAGAAAGTGTCAAAATAATATATATATATATATATACATTGGGGATTGGAATCGATCTCAAGAATTTCACCCACAAGTCACACAAGAATAAAAACGAACAAGAAAATTAATCAAAAGAACAAAACACACATATTTACGTGGTTCGATAAGATATGTCTACGTCTACGAGATCAAACTTTTCACTATAAATTTAGAAGAATATAATAGAAGTGATTTTTGGGCAAAGAAATAAGAAAAATTGGTCAAAACCACAAAATAGCCGCAACCCCTAGCAGCCTTTAAAAATGCATTGCCGAATAGATCACTTCATCAGTCCCCAGACCGCTCAGTCAGTTGTTTATCCGAATCAATTCATCAATCGATCTGTCTTTGACTTCTCTCAGTATTACTTCAGATCGATCGATCGTTCTCTAGATCGCTTGATCATTCTGTTCCAGTGGCAAATTTTCTTCATTTTTCAATTTTATATATATATATAACAAATTCATCTAATAAGTAAAGAGTATGTTTAGAAAACTTGGATTCACTAAAATATAAAAATAGCCTCTCCCAGAAGGTTTTCTAGGCTTTTGACATGGTTGATTATGAAGAAATTTTGTATTTAACTCAAATATCAAGTCACAGTGACGTCTCCTAGTCTCCTGTAATTACTGGTTCTTGGCCCTCTCCATTTCTTTTATTTCCATCTTATGATGTTAATGGAGGTTTATTCTTATTATTTTAATGATCATGTTATAGAACTTCCATTATATATATACACACGCATGAGAAAATAAGTTCATTTAATATTTGATAACTTCATAGTCGAAATAAATTGTATATTTTGAGAATAACTTCATATTATAATTTTGAGAATAATTAAATTGTATTTTTTTAAGATTAACTGTGATTCAATCGTAGGGTTTCCGATCTCTAATTAACTTAATTTTTTGGATAACTAGTATTTTTAATAAGATTTAAAATATGAACGAATCAACTAATTAAGATGGATTCGCCGTAAATAATATACTATAGAAATAGAAATTCTTTCATTTCTTTTAAAAATAGAGAGAATCTTCATCCCTATATATATATATATATATACATATTTCAGAATCTCTTATAGCATATGCTATTTTCAAATAAGTAATTAACTTCTTTATTTATTTGATATTTTAGATTGTCTAAATTCTTAAAAGGCTAATTCTACTGTTCATCAGGAGCTCAATTAATTTCAATACAAAATCTCGTATGAATTAGCGTTAAAAAATTTATAACCCTTGAAAGATTTCAAAGGAAACAAGCCTTTGAAACTAACTAAATCACATTATAATAACGCTTAAAGTTCACCCTGAAAACTTTGATAACTTTGATGACACATTTTTTTGGAGTTCTTTTTATAGGATATAGCAATGCCTCTTTTTTTTTTTTTTTTAACAGCAAATGAAGCCTTACTGGCACCCAAAGAGGTCCATAAGGAAATTTATAGAAAAAGATTTATTGCAAATGTGTTGGCAGGTTATGATAGCAATGCCTCTTGGGGCCTTTCCTATTTCCCACCTAGAATATATGTTGTAATCTTTAATAAAAAAAATTTAGAAAAATACAAATACATGTATGTTATATCTAATGTTTTCAGGATTTAATCGCGACTAAGGTCTTGTTTAGAAGGAATCAATTAGTAGGTAAGAAACGTGACTTTATTATATTGATATGATGTGCTTAATTAAATATATGCAAGTTATGTGTTTATAAATAAAAAATTTAAAAATTAGTCTATTTTTATATCCTCATAAAAGATTTAGTTTCATAATTTTTATTTTAAGATATTTAGTCATATTAAATTTAGAATAAATATATTATGTTTAATTTGTTCATATTTAAGAATTAATCTTTTTTATTTTGGACAAGTGAAAAAATTCAAGTAATACATTTATCAAGCCATCATAACTGCTGAGAATGAAAAGTGATACATTTTTATTTAACTAATACATCAGTTTTATTAACTGGTAATGTATCACTTATCGAATAAGACTAAAACTGTAAAAAAAATTGCTACGGGATTAAAACTCTATTATCAGTTGATAATAAGATTTATACTAAAATTACTCTTTATAAATTTAGGTCCTGATTGACAATTTTATTTTTTTAATTTTTTGACTAAAAACACCAAAAAGTCAAGTTGACCGTTTGGAAAAAAAACAAAAAAGTTAAAAAGTTAAAAAGTCAAATCAAAACACAAATTACGAGAATATTCTATTCAAACTACCATCACTTTTAAACTACAATAATACTCATTATTCATAACTTATTTACTACCACTATCACTTACATATAATTGTTAATAACAAATATATAAAAAGACAAAATTACCTACTTTGAACAAAAAAAAGTTAACTTTTGACCCAAATAACCAATTTCAAAATAACTAACCTAAAAGCGCTATAAGTTACCAAATAACTTAAAAGCTAAGTTACCAAATAACATATTTTAAATCTAATTTAATTTTTTAATTAAAAACACACAAAAAACAAAAAACAAAATTAACTTTTATGCTAGTCGCCAATTGAGCCCTTAGAAATTAATCTTATAATAAGAAGTGAACGGTTAAAAGATGCACGTCAGAATGAACATACGTTAAAAGAACACATGGCACGTATGTAATGATTGGACACACCTCATCAACACAATGGCATAGTGCTCCCCTACTCAGAATAATTTAGTATTATTTCATATTAACTCCTTATTTTTATTAATTTTTTTTTATTTTTTAGATAAGATTTTTTAACTTTTTAATTACTCTCATGAATTGACGCAACTAGAAAATAAGTTTTTAATTAAAAGATATAAAAAAATGTTTTAAAAAGACAAAAAAATAAACTAAAATAATTATTAGATTTAATGTCGCTTATTTAAGACTTCAATATGTTTTTTTATTATTTATTTAAAATTATTTATTTTTCAATTCTCTTCTGGTCATTATATGAGAAGAAACCATTTTGAGTTAGACGTGAGAAAGGTGATCTATTTATTAGGCAAGTTAAACAGTCACCTAAAGCCCCAAATCAATGAGGCTCTCAAATTTATGAAGACATTTACAATATATGCTATTATATATGAGTTTTAGAATAAATCATGCTAACAAGAATTTAAAATATATATATTATTTATTTGTCCTACAAATAGAGTAGGTCATACCTCATTTTTCCAAATTAAAAAAAAACCTTATAAACTAGAATATTTATAATAAATAAAATAATGTCAAACAATAACATTTTGAATTTCGGAATTTCAATATCTCGTGAAAAACGAGGTGCTTTGACAGTTCAGTGGTTTTATATTTTTCTATAAGACTTTTCATTTGGGTAGTCCGTGGTTCGAGTCTCCCTCCTCTTTTCTTTTCTTCCCGCTACTTCTGTATTTCTAATTAAAAAAAAAATCCCGTCAAAAACAAAAATTTTCATTTAATGAATTTCGCCTCCTGAGATCTAAGTGTTGCTGAAAAGAATGAGTTGCGCTTTTAAAAAGTAAAAATTGAAAGAACTTAAATAATCAAAGTTAAAAGCAACCATTTTGAAATTTTCTAAAAAAGAAATTATTTTTATTCTTGTTTCATACACTCATTACTTCTATCGACTTATAATTTAGGTCTATGCTTTGCACAATTTTTGTCTCATTGGGTTGATTTTGAAATTTTTTAAATACTTTTAGTAATATAGGTGGTTTTGATTTAAATTCAAAATTGAAAATTTTAAAGAAGCTGTACCAAAAAAACAAAAATAAAGAAAACCAATTGGCGTACTAAATTATATTAAAAGACTTTTTTTTTTAAAATTTATACATTATTTATAGAATATTATTATAACAATGATCAGTAACACTAACTTCTATGGAAAGAAGTTTTTTAAAATTAAAATTAATAAAATTTTATATTAGAAAGATTAAGTAAATTTGCAAAATTATCAATTGAGAAATGACACAATAATTTAATTGTAAAAAGATAATCAATTATTACATCCAAAAAGCACAAAAATGAAATTTTAAAAATTAAAAAAAAATGAATATAAAAAGTCTTCAATTAAATTATTGGGCAAAAATGACATTTTAAAAATTAAAAAAAAATGAATATAAAAAGTCTTCAATTAAATTATTGGGCCACACTTGGAAGTGAGTGACTCAGATAAAGAGTAAGGATTTTAAATTTCTCTTTTTGGGGCCAATAATTTCTTCCCCTTTCGAATGTCAATTTGCTTAATTCACCTCCGCAAGTTATGGGACTCTTCATGTGAGAGACTTGGCGCGGATGCTATCTCACGTTTCACTTTCTTATGGTTAATTTGATTTATTAATTTATTTGATTTTATAAATTTTTATTTTTAGTAAAAAAAAATTTATCATTTAGTCAAACTATTATACTTTATAAACTTCTCTCATTGAGACGAATCGAAAAAAAAAAATTTTAATCAAAATATAAAAAAATTCAAAAAATACAAAAATAAGCAAAAATAAGCCAATAAACTAAATTCTATATTTTTTAAATTAAAATAAATAAAAATAAGCCAATAAACTGATAAACAATATTTGCCCAAACAGGACTTATATAATAATTACGCGTAACTTTTTTTATTTTAGGGATTGAAGAATAGGAAATTAGACTAATAGATAAAACTCACGTACAAATTTTTGTATATTATAGAACTCAGACTAATTGTATGATAAATAAAGAATTGCTAATCCTCATTCAAAATATTAGTAAGAAAAATGCTAATCACCGTCCATTGGACGACGAATAATAGATATATAATGTATAGATATCTGTGTAAAGTGTATTGATATATGTAAAAGTAATAAGTTTCACCTCTAAAAATGTATTGATATTAAAAAAAATTTATTTTTATTATCTTATTAACCACCGTCCATTGGGCCGTAGTTAACATGACCATATTAGTAATATCAGTCCTCCTTAATATTATTAGTATCAAGGTTTAGATTTTTTTTTTTCATTATCTAACAATTAGAAATAACTCTATAACTCTTATCTCATTCTTTATTTTACTATATCCAAACATGAGTCAAATTTTTCACTGTATATATAATCGTATTTATAATTTTTTGATATATCAAAAATATACAGGACTCCAATATTATTAATATCTTCTATCATATCCAATCATATCTAAAATAACAAACACGCTCTTATGTATTAATTAATAAAGTGAAAGTTCACTTGAACAACAAAAGCTAAAAGTATTAATATTAAATTTTTTAAAAGTTTTTTTTAATATTTTTTTTCTGTAAGCAAAACAGTAGTATTGAAGGACACCCGATGGAGACTTTGTAAAGCAAGATAAGTGAAGTGATACTCATACAGTTGTGGTTGTTTATGGATTAAATTTTATGACTAAGAAAAAAAAAATCCTTTAAATTATATAAACTTTGTACATTATAAATGGGCTTATTCGAATATCACGGGGAGAATAGTTTGGATGAAATTAGACTATTTTATACTAAATTACGCTATTAATCGCATTTATAATAGTTAAAATACTAATACTTCATTAATAATCTCATGAATTATTTTAATTATTCAACTAAACATGACTTTTTTGCACTAACAAAAGAAGTGACTTTTTTGAACTAATTTTTAGTTTGGTAACTTGATTTAAAATCAGACTTTATGATCTTTTGGCTTTAAACTTAAAAAGTAAAAGGTTCGTTTAATAAAAAAAATAGCTTTTAAGTCATCATGTATCAAAAAAAATATAATTTGATACTTTACTCTTTTTTTTGTAACTTTAAACTAAAAAATAATAAATTAATTTTAAATCAATTACAAATATAGCTTAAAATAAATGAACAACTAAAGGTGATCCGATTCTTTTTTGCGAGAAGTCCTATTTGGATTTCATCTCTTTCACTATTAATAAAATCATTTCTTCTAGAAATTATGCTTAAATAAGAAGAAATAAATTTCTCACTATTTTGGTGATTTATTCTACTCTTATTTCGTTGATCTTTGAGGATGTATATCTACCTATTTATATGCATTTATTTTGATTAATACATTTAATTATCTCAAAAAAAAAATTTATTCTTCTATGAACATACGCATTCATTTTAATCTACTAGATTCCATTGTTTACAGCTCTCTTTTATCTCTCTAATAAGATACTGTATCTAACAAAAGTTCTAATATTTTTAAAAATTAAAAAAATATATGTAAAAAAATAAAAATGTTAAAAGATTAAAATTCTTTAGGTTTTTAAGCAAAATTTTTTAACTTTTTTTTACTATAAATAAAAAAACAAAAAATTCAACTTAAAATTAATTATTAAACGAGCCATTAAAACCAGGCTACCAAAGCGGCGGATTCCACTGGTATCAAATCAGCAAGAAAAGCTGAATGGGCCCCAGCTCAAATATGATTTTTTTTTTTTTGCCCATCAAAAAATATATATATGATATTTTTTTTTTTATCTTTACCGAATTTTTTTCAAATTTATCCCAGTAATTGTATTTTCTAAATTTCTCTCATAATAAGAAACAAAAAAATAATTTGTTTATCAAAACTAAAAGAAATTTATATAATTCTCAAAAAAAAGCCAACATAGAAGACTTTTCGATTTTTTTTTCTAATTTTTTTTTGTTTTAAGTAAATTTTTTACAAATTTGACATTAACGAACATGTTTTTTAAAACTCTCTCATCACAAAAAATAAAAAAATAAAAAAATAAAATCAAAATAAATAAATAAATTTAAAACTCCAAAAAAAACCACTAGACTTTTTATTCCAAATATAAGCTAATATTATATACACAGACAACCAACAACAAATAAATTATAAAAATTAAATTTTAATTATTTGTTATGCATTAGAATTTATAATATTTATTAATTTAAATAAAAATAAATAATTAAAAATATTAACTTTACGTCATTTTTGTAATTAATTATTTCTATACAAAACATTTTTGTTTGACATGGGGTTTTAATCAAGAGAGTCATATCAATGGTGATATTGTAACATTTTATTCATTATCATCAGATTCGCGTGTTTGTTTGATAGTCACGTTTTCTTCCACCTCACTTTTTTATTTATTTATTTATTATTATTTTATTTTTTAACAATTATTTATGGTTTTCTTTATACAATTATTGACAACGGAAATAACTACCTTTTCTCTCAAAATATGGATTGGATCAATTGTTAGAATTAATTAATTAATTAATTAATTAAGATGCTTGAGGAAGAAGGTAAAAGGACTTTCTCTTAACCAGCACTCCATGTCCATGAATCTACAGAACCAGATAAAACTTTCTTTATTGCTTATAAAACCTAACTTTAAGCCTATGCATGTCTGGACTAAAATGTTAGCAGTTTTTTTTTTTTTTTTTTTTTCTCATTTTTTTAATATATATATATATATTTTTTATTTTTTTAGTTTTTTGTGATGAGATGATTCTAAAAAAATATGCCCGTTCAAGCCAAATTTGAAAAAAATTTGCCAAAGACAAAAATTTTTTAAACAAAATTAAAAAATCCTGCTTAGTTGGCTTGTTTTAGTCTTATATGAATAGTTTTTAGGTTTTGATCAAAAAAATTTACTTTTCTGTTTACTTATGACGAGAGAAATTTAAAAAATATACTCATTTACACTAATGCTGAAAAAAATTCATTATGAATGAAAAAAAATAGAAGAAGAAAAACTAATCCAAACATAAGCTTAAATATGTAATACAATCTCATCGTGTAGCGAAAATGGGTAAAAAAAATTAAAAAGAGGTATGAACTTAATTAAATTCTTATTTGGAATGTTTAAAAAAATTTATTTTTAAGAAGTTTCATTTTTTAATTAAGAAAATTAGAATTTTTGGGATAAATTAAGTAGTCTAGGGTAGCTTTTTTTCTTTTTCTTTTTTTTTTGTTTTGTTAAAATGTCTAATATATTCTTTTTTTGCTTTTAAGCTATAATATTTAGAATATGGCACAATTTTTTTTACTTTTTAGAGTAGATTGTACTTTTTGAATTGAGAGTAGTATATTCATTTTACTCGAAAAAATTTGTAGTATTTGGATTATGTATTAACTTTTTTTTTAGAAAAAAGATTAATGAGTTTTTTTAGAGATAGTTAAATACTATAACTTAAAAGTTATTTTTAAAAAAATAATAATTTTTAGAGCTGACAAACAGGGGCTTATGAGTTCATTGTCAAATATAAAAAAAAAAAAAAACTTTCAATTACTTTGTTGATTCAAAAGAATACCCAAAGAATTGGAACAAATGGAGAACTCTCCAATTATATTAGTCAACCAAAATTAATGTGCCCTAAAACTTACAACAATTATTTATAGCCTACGAAATTTCACGTAAAAAAAACATAAAAAAGTGCAACACTTGCCCGATAAGTTAAAATAAAAAAAATAAATCACAAATTATCAATAATAAAAAATTTTAAATTTACCTCAAATCTAAAAACTAAAATAAATAATTAGACCGTAGCATAACTACGAGTCTTGTCTATTGGGTTATTTTCAACTAAATATGAACCTTTTAAAAATAATTTATCAACGTTGGACCCACCATCTACAATTATTGTTGAGTCTTTTGATGGCCATATGTCTTCAAGAATGAAAGACGAATAATTCTACATCAAAAGACTTATATACTTATAGCTAAAATCTTCTTTGGCTCCCGGCATAAGCCGGGTTTAAAGTCGAAATAAATTTAAAGTCTTGTTTTCTAATCTCAATTTTTTGTTTTTTTGTTTATTAATTAGCTTTTAGTCTCTTTTTTTTCTTATTAACTTAAAATACTTTTATATATTTTCAAAAATCATAACTTTTATTACACGTATTTATTTATTTTTTTATAAAATTTATATTTTTAAAACTCACTCGTTAAAATCTATCAAATAATATCCAATATAGATGTTAAATTATGTAAAAAAAATTAAAAATTATAATAATTTTATTTTAACTTAAGATTTACCAAACAAGTTTTTAATTATTTAACTTAAAATGATTTTAATCAAAAGACATAGCTTGTCAGGTTGTCAAATGAGTCAAACAAGCAAAAAATTCACTTGGTGAATCTTAGGATCAACTTAAAGTGATTTTAAGATAAATAATAATAAGGCAATAAGTTAAATTATGGGCTTTAAATAAAAAAAAAGTTATTATAATTTTTCATAGTTGAGGCAAAACTTTACCTAAAATTATATACATAAGATTTTTCATAGTTGATAGTCAGAATAAGTAAACAAATTAAAAGTTCTAAAATTAAAATACCCATTAATAAAAGTACCAAAATATTGAACCCTATGTGGCTTTTCCCACAGGCAGATCCAGCTAGAACTTTTGTTCAAAAACAGTGTATCAAAAATAAAAATTGTACTATTTTTATTTAATAATTAAAAATATAATTAAATTAAAGATTTACTCTAATAATTCTCTGAAAATATTTCTTCATATGTTAAAATTTAATGATAAATATATTATTAAATATACAATTACAATCATCAAAATTAAAAATTCAAATAAAAAGTAACTATAATTATCCTACAAATTGAAAAAGTATTTTTGTAATATCACATGTCTTTACTTTATTTAATTCTGCCACCTAATAACGTCGCAAAAAATACTTTAGATGGAATAACTAACACAACTTTATTAACTATATAAGAGATAAAAATAACCCATTTTAGAAAATAATTTACTCCCTCTTTATCCATGCAAGAAAAAGTAAAATACTTCTCCAATAATCGATAAGCAAGAACAAGTCTGGGTGCCTACATGCTCGAGGCAATTGCTTATTTGTTTTTTTTCTTTTTCTTTATTAAATTTTTGATCAATCTATTTCGGACGGCAACGGGGTAGATTTGGGGTGGAGTGTGTTCTCCCACGCATACCCCGTTTATTAATAGAGCAGGGTCAAAAAAAATAATCAAGGAAGTTGTAGGATGGGAATGTAACAAAAATACATATTTTTCACTTTAAAAGATTTTAATACTAACAATAATAATATAATAAAGTATTAAAATAATAATATTAATCAATGACTAGAATTAAAAATAATAAAAAATACAAGTAAAAAATAAAAATAAGTATAATATTTTTGTATTTAAGTTCTATTATATTGTTAAAAAAATAAAATTTATATATATATTTATATATTAAATATATTTAATTTATTTAATCGGAGGCAGAACGAAAAAAAACGGAGCAAGGAATGTAAGTATCGCCTCCCACCCATTATCTAACGGTTACGGGAAAAATCTACACAAAACGGGATAAATAAAGCGGGAGCGAGGTGGGAACTAATAAAATTGCCATTCCTAAATCTATTATAGGATTATAGCCAAAAAAAAAAACAAGTAAAAAAATATAATCAAAATGTGAAAAAATTCAAAAAAACACACACACACACGCACACAAAAGCAAGCAACTAAATTATATGTTACTTATTTTTATATTTTTTAATTTTTTAATTTATTTATTAAAAAAAAAATTTAAATTTTTCTCGTCAAGACGTTCAGCAAAAATAAAAAAATATAATTAAAAATAAAAAGAATTAAAACAAGTAATATTCCCATAATTTAGTCGAAACAAGACAAAAATCTTGTCATCACTGCAAAACTAGACAGGTTTTGCGTCGCCACAGTTTTGGGAGTATTGCATTCATATAAATATAATAGCCAATTAACCACGCCCTTAACGAAGAACAATTAAAAAATTAAAATTGTCAGCCAGACTAATAATAAAAATTTATACTATTATATTAAGATAGAGTATCAATTTAGTATTTTTTAAATTTGAAGCTAGGTAGATTTTTTCTTCCCAAAATGCCCATTAAAAAATATCTCCCTAACTTATTTCATCTTAAAATTTTAAAAGCACAACTTGAAAATCACACTATTTTTTTACTCTCTTTCTCATTCTGTTTTTAATTAGACTATAACCGCTTTAGATTTTTAAAAATAAATTTTAAAAAATTACATTCTCTCAACTAATTTTTTTAAAAATTAATTTAATATTTTAATATAATAAATTAAAATTTGCACAAGTATAACGTGTGCCCAAATCCTAGTTTTAATAGGAACAATATTATAAAAAAACTTCTTAAAATAATAATTTTCAAAATTATAATATTTGAAACGTCAACCGTTGCAATTGCCCTTTAATTAGCTTTTTCGTTTTTTTTTACCAAAAAACCCAAAAGTTTTAATTAGTAGCCAATCAGGCCCAGTGTCATATATATATATATATATATATATATATATTGGTAATTTAAAGGTTTTAATACTCTGTCAAAATGCTTAAACACTCTGCCTAAATATTTAGATGCTTAAAACAAATATTTTGAACACTCTGTCCAAATATTTAAATATCCAATGAATTTTATGCGTTTTAGCCGACACATATTTGACACAAAAATAAAAAGGCCCCACTCTTTCACTTTTTTAGTGTTTGCATAAAAGCAATTGTAAGAGTCCATTTATTTACAAGTATTTTTGTAAAAACACTAGGTATCAATTTGTTAAATTTATTTTATTTTTGATATGTAAAATAATTGAATTAATTCACAGTTTAATCTAAAAAATATGTCTAGAGCCACCACTGCAATTTGGGGTACAATAACACAGTTCAATTGATATCTTAACCAAACACGCCCTTAAATAAGCGTTCCCCCACATGAATTAGTTGAAGCTGATTCAGCATGAATGCCAACTTGTGTTTTGTTGGCCAAACAGTCCTGTACCGGCGACTTCCTGTGCCTCGTGAAGTGTTTGTAAGAGTCAATTTATCAAATTTATGGGTACCTTGACGTGCATGCATCCCTCCTTCAATTCTACATGCTATGGTCATATCCGTACAGTAGACCAATAATGCAGTTTTAAGATGACTTCAGCCTCAGCCTATTTGTAGTTGATGGATGATCCTTCCAAATTGATTACATAAGAAGAAAAACATGTTCGATGAAACGGCTATAACATTTTATGTACATTCTTCTACTTCTTCAATACATACATGAAGATACATACATAAGAAGAATGGTACATGTTGCATCAAGTTTACACAT
>JAOTRH010440967.1:0-32938 GCA_034768845.1 Heliamphora exappendiculata
GTTTTGGTAATTATTTAATTTAATTTGAATGCCGGTATTGCCGCTGGGGACATTCAAAAATTAAATTAAATTAATGAAGGACAATTTTGGTTTTTGGCACACCTAGAGATTACTCGCTAAGTGGCCGGTCCTAGGAGATGGTGGGTTTTATTATTTATGTTAAGTATATATATCTTCATATCATTTTAGGAAGGAGAGAATGTATACTTAATATCCTTTTGATAAATATGGATATATATTAAAAAGGAGGCTCCTTATATAAAACCATAACCCTAATTCTCCCACCAAAGCCGCCGCCCCCTCTCCTCTTAGGCAATTAATTTTGCCTTTTGGAGATTATTGTGTGAGAAGAAATCGAAAGGAGGAAAAACACTTTGATACGATTTGTGATGAGTTTTGAGAGTTATTGGTTCCTTTGAGTTTAGCAAAGTATGAAGTAATTGGGTGAGTTTTGAGCTACAATCTTAAGGTTTGGAGGTCCTTAAGTTGAGTGTGTAAACGAACTTGTCAAAGTGGGAAGTTGGGAAGAGATTAATTTTTATGTTTGCTGGGGGTTTGAATTTTATAAACTTTGATCCAAAGTATTGAGTTGTACACTCTTTCAATAGTGAGTTATTGTTAATCTAAAAATGTAATGCACTTGAAGGGTAGGAACCTAAAGCTTGAAGTTGGAGTCAAGGAATTGAGGTTAAATAAAGGGACTGAGGTCAAGTCAAGAATTAATTGATTGATGTTGAAAGAGATAATCTAAGTCATGCTTAGTAATGATTTGGGAATCAAAGATGGTATAATTTGTGAGTTAACGAAGAAATGAGAATTTAATTAACATTTTGTTTGAATTAAAGTTAGGTTCTTAAACTAAATCCATGATTGAGAGGTATGACTTGAAACTTAGTCGACATAAATTACATGAAAGGTGAATGGAATGCTTTGTCTATAATGAGATTGTGCCCAAAAAATGATCTCATAATAGATTGGAAATGAGGCTAAAATGGGAGAAGGGGTGTTATTAAAAGCATGTAATTTGACTTATCGCTGTATGATTTCTGTCTTAAATTGGTAGACAAAATGAGAATATGAGAAAATTGTGGACAACACTAACAAATTTCTTGGCCTACAATTTGATTTCTTGAGAAAGAATTTGAGGCTTTAGAATTGGGTGAGATGTAAAGTTGAGAATTTGTGAATTATTGCTTGGAATTTATGATGTAATGAACTATGAGTTAATTGTCAAATTTATATCAAAGGTAGATAATTTAAGGATTAATTGATAAGAAACCAAACAAGATTAGGCTTATAACCCATTGTGTTAAATTGGGGATTTTATCATGGAAAACTTAACCCTTTCGAAACTTGAGTTGTGGAATGTAGCTTTAATTCATGAAACTATGCTGGAGACTTATGATTCAATAAATCTTGAGTTTATTTGAATTGATATTTAAATGGAACTGAGATAACGTATGAATTGAGATTTTTAATTTTAACTGAGCAAAGTAAAGATATATACAATGGATAAAGAAAGTGAATTGTCAATATGATAATTGAATATTCAAGAAAATATGATTGTGATTATGGAATTGGAAATATGATGGTGAATTGGAATTGGAGATGTGATTTTGAATATGGAATTAGAAATATGGTTGTGAATTGGAATTGGAAATATGATTTTGAATTGAAATTGGAAATATGTTGTAATTGTGAAATTAAATTGGGGAGATAGACTCCCGGTTGTTAATAAATAATGTTGCATTAACCGAATATGGAACCGACAGTTGTACGATTGATATGGACGTGATTAAGTTGGGCATGACTAGCTCCGCAGTGAAAGATTAAAAACTTGCGCAAGCTAGGTACTGTGTTCCCTCGGATTAGCCCCCGTAAAACGGACGTGATTGTGTCGTGGTGAGTTATAGAGCTATATATTCACAAATGGCTTCACGTAGCCTATTGGGAGAATAGGGAGGGGTTTCTATAAGCTGCACCAGACGTTGGTATTTGATGATTGTAGAGGTGAGTTATAGAGCTATCTATTCACCAATGGCTTTGAGTAGCCTATTGGCGGAATAGGGAAGGGTTTTCATAAGCTGCACCCTATGTTGGTTCAGTATTTTGATTAATAAAAATAAAAGTGAAATTTGGATAAAGAATTTAAGAACGTGAAAGCAAGTAATGGATTTATAATGGAAAAAGGTGAATTGATAATGGGTAATTGATTGAGAAGAAAATAAATATAAGAGCAAGAATTAAAGAATTATAAAGAGATTATGTAATTAATTGGTTCAATATGGGATTAATGGAAGGAAACGGTAATGTGAATAATAGATGGATGAACTAGAAAGAGAATTAACTAAAGACGAATGTGACTAATGAAAAAGAAACGAAAAGAATAGGAATGAAAATTTAATGGATAAATTAAGATGCTGAAGTGAGTTTAATGATACTATAACGTTGGAATAATTAATAGATGAACTATGTGGATGAGTTAAGAAAATTTGAAACCAAAAAATCTAAAAGAATTCTTATTATCTTTGAAGTTTATATAAACTAGATGTGTATCTGAATTGAGAAACAAATAAAATGAATAAGTGAAAATGATTGCATAATATCTTGTTCATCCACACTTCACAATTCATGCATTGCACTGTCTTTAGTCTTATCCAACGAGCTTCGGCTCAAGTTATGTATACCCAACCTTTTATAGGTTTTAATAAAAGAAAGGCAAGCAAAGGATGGGATCTTGAAGAATATTTTGGAGGAAAGGAGCAATTTCATTTATGGATATAATCATATATAGATAAATGTATAAATCTCGTTATTCGCTTCAAAGAATTGTATTGAGAAACTGTATAGAAATTGTGAGATTGGCATGGATGAATGCATCTAGTGAAATTAATGTATGATTTGATTTGAATGGAGATGAATACAATGGTAAGGAAGGGGAGGATGTTAATTAGTATGTAGCTTAAGCTTGTATGGTTTAATTTCTTTTGGGAATTGGTATACCTGTTATGTAATTGGATATGAATGGTTGTATTAGTTTTGATTGTGTATGAGAATTGGAATCCAGGCAGTGCCTATGTATAAATTGTGTTTGGAGTTTAACAAGTTTAGAAAAAAATTTGGGATAGTCTAAAAAATAGAAGAAACTCTGCCGAAATTTTTAAGAAATAGACTTGGAATATTTTTGAAGTTTTAGAAAGGAACTTCTTTTAAAATGAATTATAACCAAATATTAGAAGGTTTTAACCACAAATAGAGTTGTATACAAAGGAGTTCGCTCGGTGATTCTTTAATGTTGGGTTATCAAGTGGAGTTCACGTGACCCGTGAGTCGGGGCGTGACAGAATGGTATCAGAGCTCTAGGTTCGAATACCTATGAGCTGTGGATGATAATAGTTTTTGTGTGTGACTTGTTTGATGATTATACGCACCACTACAAGGCATGAATTGTGTGGTTGCATGGGTTTGCGAATGAACTGTCTTGTGTGTGCTATGTGTTTATGTGTGCATAGAGGTTGAGTCTTGGGAATGATATGACTTGCTTGTGGGCATCCTGTTAACTATTCTGGGGTTCGAAATAGAAAAGTGGGTGGCCGATGTCCTTTCTATGAGAAACCTGGATTAGTTTTCCGGATTGGCATGTCATTTCTAGCGGTTCACCTCAGTATGTGAATGTTTGTTGATGTGTTAGTTTTCGGTTGTGACTTATGTGTTAGGTGATTATCGAACATTGCAGATTCGTAGAAAGTTTATAAATATCCTTGGAGGAGAAAGAGTTAGATTGAATTTATTGATAGGATTATAGTTCCTACTATAGGAAAGTTATGACTATGAGGTGGGAGTTAAGTCGTAACTATGGTGTGGTATGAGTCGGGGTTGATGGTTAGAGATTTGAACTTGGGAGTTAAGAGTTGACCATTTTAGTGTGTAATATGACAATGAAATTCTGGTGTTAGTGGAGCACGAAAATAGTTAAGTCTTTTATTATGTTTGCTGGTGGACCTTGTTAAAAAAAAACTTTGAGAATAGATGGAGGAGTGATAACGATGAACCTTGAGTATTTTGAAAACTTGAATGTAAGTGATCGTTGGGTAATCTAATATTTGAACTACGGGAGTGTTTAAAAGATTAATATTAGAAGCAAGGATATGGTTTTCTCTTTTCTAGAATAGTATCTCTTTGCGATTTCTAGAAGATTGAGAAATTTGGACTGGTGACAAGATATCTTTTTATAGATTGGACCCACACTAAAGGATGACTCATTCTATCTTTGTTAAACAAATGATTATTCATTTAAAAGGCTAGTAGAATCTAGAATTTTATTTGGTGGACATCTTTCGGGAGGCTGTTATCTATCATGATGACACTGTCAGGAATATATGCAGCAATTCAATTATTGAAATTGAGTATAGGGTCAAGCTAGAGGCTGAGAGTTTCTTTGCCATTAGTGAACCCGTTGGCGTGTTGGCTGTAGCTATAGTGAATTATAAGAATCACATTTCTGATCGTCGGGTAATTGTGAGAGAAAGTACTATTGAGAAATGATACATATCTTATTAGGTCCCGATAAAAAGAATAAAAAAAGAAAAGGGGTCGAGCTAGAGGATATTGCTGTTAAGTTCTTGGTCGAGTATGATGGGCAGCAAATAGTGTATGAACGCTTTGAATTTGATACTAACCCTCTTAGTTATGTTTGTATCAAGAAGGTGCACCGTTCCTACACTTGAATATAAATATGTAAGAAAGTTGTAAGAAATGTCAAGGGATTATTGATTCAAGAAAAACGTTGGTCATCAGTTCAAAAGAATAAAGTTCTGTGTTTTCTGATTTATCAAAGCAGTCTATAACATATCCATGAATGAGGAATGAACTAGTTTGTGAAAGTATTAATAGGAATCTTAGTCTATGTGAATGAGAGTAAAGAATACTTGGAACTGATTCCTTTTAAGAAGCGATCTGCTACGGCGTGAGTCACGTCCTAGTGGTTTGATAACGCGAGTTGAATCATGGGTCATCAAAGGTTGGACCATTCTATTATTAGAAAGATCTTGACATTACTGCTCGAGAAACATGATTGTGTATCACCATCTCAACTTTAGATTAGAGGGATATGTTAACATTGTGACGTGGGACAGTCATATGACTTTCGGTTTCGAAGATTGTAAGTGGATACGAAGAACCTGACAAGTAAAGATCACCTTAGTTACCCGACGTTGGTATTTGATGATTGTAGAGGTGAGTTATAGAGCTATCTATTCACCAATGGCTTTGAGTAGTCTATTGGGGGAATAGGGAGGGGTTTCTATAAGCTGCACCCTACGTCGGTTCAATATTTTGATTAATAAAAATATATGTGAAATTTGGATAAAGAATTTAAGAACGTGAAAGCAAGTAATGGTTTTATAATGGAAAAAGATGAATTGATAATTGGGTAATTAATTAAGAAGAAAACAAATATAAGAGCAAGAATTAAAGAATTATAAAGAGATTATGTAATTAATCGGTTCCATATGGGATTAATGGAAGGAAATGGAAATGTGAATAATAGATGGATGAATTAAAAAGAGAAAATAACTAAAGACGAATGTGACTAATGAAAAAGAAACGAAAAGAATAGAAATGAAAATTTAATAGATAAATTAAGATACTGAAGCGAGTTTAATGAAACTATAACGTTGGAATAATTAATAGACGAACTAAGTGGATGACGTTAAGAAAATTTGAAACCAAGAAATCTAAAAGAATTTATATTATCTTTGAAGTTTATATAAACTGGATGTGTATCTGAATTGAGAAACAAATAAAATGAATAAGTGAAAATGTTTGCATAATATCTTGCTCATCCACACTTCACAATTCATGCATTGCACTATTTTTAGTCTTATCCTACGAGCTTCCGCTCAGGTTGTATATATCCAGCCATTTACAGGTTTTAATAAAAGAAATGCAAGAAAAGGATGGGATCTTGAAGAATGTTTTGGAAAAAAAGAGCAATTTTATTTATGGATGTAATCATATATAGATAAATGTAAAAATTTCGTGTATTTGCTTCAAAGAATTATATTGAGAAACTGTATGAAAATTGTGTGATTGTCATGGATGAATGCATCTAGTGAAATTAATGTATGGTTTGATTTCAGTGGAGATGAATACAATGGTAAGGAAGGGGAGGATGTTAATTAGTATGTAGCTTAAGCTTGTATGGTTTAATTTTTTTTGGGAATTGGTATACCTATTATGTAATTGGATATGAATGGTTGTAGTGGTTTTGATTGTGCTTGAGAATTGGAATCTAGGCGGTGCCTGCGTATAAATTGTGTTTGGAGTTTAACAAGTTACAAGAAAATTTGGGATAGTCCGAAAAATAGAGGAAACTCGGCCGAAATTTTTAAGAAATAGACTTGGAATATTTTTGAAATTTTAGAAAGAAACTTCTTTTAAAACGAATTATAACCAAATATTAGAAGGTTTTAACCATAAATAGAGTTATATACAAAGGAGTTCCCTCGGTGATTCTTTAATGTTGGGTTATCAAGTGGAGTTCACGTGACCCGGGAGTCGGGGAGTGACAACTATACAAGGTATGGATACATTTACCTGATGCACCATAAGTCTGAATGCTTTGAGAAATTCAAAGAGTTCAAGGCCAAGGCAGAGAAGCATCTGGGTAAAAGTATCAAATCACTACAATCCGATCATGGTGAAGAATACCTCTTTGAAGAGTTTAAGGACTACTTGTCATCATAGGAGATTACATCCAAGTTGACTGCACCTGACACTCCGTAGCAGAATGTTGTAGCAGAAAGAAGGAATAAAACTCTTATGGAGATGGTAAGGTCAATGATTAGTTATTCAGGTTTATCGAATTCATTTTAGGGACTCGCTTTAGAGATAGCGGCTTACATTCTAAACATTGTACCTTTTACTCCCATAGAATTGTGGATCGGGCATAATCTTAGTCGAAAACACATTCGGATTTGGGGGTTTCCAACACATGTGCTGAAAGGGAACGTAGGTAAATTGGAACTGAGGATAGAAGTTTGTTTATTTGTGGGGTATCCCAAGGGAATGAAAGGTGCTCTATTTTATAATTCTAAGGACCAGAAGGTCATTGTTAGCACCAATACCCGATTCTGGGAAGAGGGTTATATTATGGATCACTGGCCCAAAAGAAAAATTATTCTAGAAGAACTGGGAAGCAATACCAATAGAACGCAAGAGGAACCACAAGTCACTGATATTCCATTACCTCGTCGTAGTGGGAGGATTATCGGGACAGGTGCAAATCAAGGACAAGGTACTGAGGCACAAGGTTCAGATTCTGCACAGCTTGTTACTGCTAGTACACAGACACAGGTAGTGCCTCATCGTAGTGGAAGGGTTGTTTATCAACCTAATTGGTATATATTATTGGGAGAGTCGTTTGATCAAAGTCTGGATGAGTTATGTGTGTACAAGAAGCGTGGTGATCTTCCTAGTCCTTTATGCAGACGATATCTTGCTCATCAGAAACGATGTGGAGGCATTATCTATGGTTAAAGTATGATTATCTGGGTAGTTCGATATGAAGGACTCGGGAGAAGCCAGTCACATCCTTGGGATCAAGCTTGTGCGAGATCAAAAACAAAGGTTGTTGGGCTTATCACAAGTAAAGTATATCGATCATATCCTTTCTCATTTTAGCATGCAGGATTCCAAAAAAGGATTTCACCCTTTCAAGCATGGAATCACTCTATCTAAAGATCAGTATCTTAAGACACTTGATGAGATAGAGAAGATGAAGGCGGTTCCTTATGCTTAGGCAGCGGAAAGCCTCGTGTATGTTATGCTTTGCACTAGAGCTGACATCTGCTTTTCCGTTGCATGGTTAGCAGATATCAGTCTAATCGAGGGTAGGAGTATTAGACTGCGGTAAATAATATAATTAAGTACCTGAAAAGGACTAAAGATTAAATGTTGGTTTACCAGGCAGACAGTCTAGTACCTTTGGGGGTACACAGACTCAGATTTTTAGTCAGACATAGAGCTTGCATCAGGAGACAACCTTACAGACTCTTTACAAAGAGGTTACCGGCTAAGACTTTTGATAGTTATGTAAAGAGCAAGAAAGCCAGATGTATTGCAGTATAGTTTTGAGTATAAGTGGAAGATTGTTATGGGAATCTTTATGCTCATAAAGATTACTAAAAACTATATTTTTAGTATTTAATTTAATTTTAATAAAATAAATTTATCATTTTATAGGAATCTTTATGAGCAAAGTATGTGTATCATTTTAATGTTATGCATGGATGTCTAATATTCTGTATAGTAATTAATCTGGTGTATAGAGTATGGCTTGCACACATAAGATCAGATTTCAGATTCTTGCAGAATATAAGTTTTATATTCACAATTTAGATGGAAATAGACATACCATCGGTACGACTGTGGCACAGAGTTTTAATAGGCCTGTCTTGGTTACAAGGAACATATAATAGCGTCGTTTATTGTTCTGACTCTCTATGCCAGTATACTGTGTGTATTGAACAGTACATTTAGGATAATTAATTTTTTACTGACTATATAAATTAATTCACACCCAAAGGTTATTATGAATAGTACTTATCCTCTTAATCCTGAAATAATTATTGATTTGCGTATATTTAATATTCATTATTTTGATCCATTAGAGGGTGCGATCTTATATAGGTCTATATTCCCAGTGAGTTGGATAGCGGTATTATTTATAAAGAAAATATTAATTATTAACAGAATCCACGTCCCGAAGATCGAGATTGACGATATCTCCTTAAGGATGCTTATATGTTTTGATCAGGCCAAACCCTACAGGTGGATTTAATTATCTGGCGGTCAAATAAGTTAAGCTTAAGGACTTAAGGAATATCAAGATGCCAATTAAATTCAATTGTCAGTAATTAAATTTAATTGGCGGGTGTCGGGAATCTTAACGTGGAGAGAAATGGTAAGCATTTAATAACAGGAGCTCAATGCAAGAAAGTCTTGAGATTATGGGTCAGAGTGTAATTATAGTTCTTTAGTGGTGTGAACTGTAATTCAGTGTTTTATGAAAAATTACAAAAACCGCTATATCTCTTTCCATAATTGCATAAACCTTTAGTTGGTGTTTGTATTCCACTGGAAGTTTAACTCATAATTATTCCCCAGGTCCCTACTGTAGCCCTATATATATGCGGGTAGGCTGAACTAGTTTTTGATGATTCTTATATCATTATTATTATGATATTATTTTTATGTTTCAAGACTTAAATATATCGGGGTTCTGCCAGTACGAGTTCTGGTAGGATCGTAGCCCAAATTATGTTCGAGGATCGCATACGGGAATACTATAGAAGATCTTATTGGAGTTTCAACTCGGAATCAAATCGTAGTTGAAGAATAGATCGACAAAATGTATTCTTCTAAATTAATTTTTGTTGCACATGTTTATTTTTTATCGTTCGATGTCAAAAATTTTATCTGCAGCCCGTTTCGGCGTTTGCCTGTCCTGTTAATTTTTTACCAAAAATTATTTTAAAAAATAATAATCTTAGCAGTATTGCCTTCAACAACTATGGCTACCAACAACACCCCATAGGGCAAGGGATATCTAAAACACTGACTAAACTTAGACATTCTAAAACATCTTAGGCTGGAGATTATTACGCTCCCGTCCACTATGCTCCCATCTACACCCAATCTTGAGGCACATGGCTCATGACGTACATAATCCACAATGCACCCAAAACCACTCCTCCTATCCAACTACAATAAATGGCCTCTAAGAGGTTTCACACTGCCCACCACACTCATTCATCAAGCTACTGGTAACACAACACCCAACGGACAACTACTACTGTCACCCCAGCTCATATGGGCACAAGACACACCAAACAATCAATGCTCGTCTTACGGGCTTACACCGACCACGATTATTGACCACCAAGTCATATTCTCAAAACCCACATCACCATCTGGACTTAACTCGTCCTAGCCTCGCAGGCATAACTCCCATACCAAGGAGGCCACAACACCCAACTAGGTTAAACTCAACTTAACCTCCTAAATCCAACACAGATTCACATACCGAGGAAAAGACTCAAAGTAACGCGACAATCCGGGCAACTAATTCAAATTTTTCATAGAAAGAATGTCTGTTAAACTTTTTTCTATTTTGAACCCTAAAGTTGTTGATCAAACTCCAATTAGCATGCCACATCACCCCAAGACTTAACCTCCATGCTCATATAAACACAACATGCGTAAGACATTTGAACTGCTAATTCATGCAAGCACACAATTCATGTCGTGTAGTGGTGCCTAATCTCATCAAACTACTCTAATATATAGGTCATCCTAACTTCCCAAGGCTCCTAGATATTCGAACCTAGAGTTTTGATACCATTTTTCACCACCCAAACCCCGGGAACTCATGAACTCAACCAAAACCATCCTGCATAAAAGGTTATCAATTAAAGACTCATTTTTACTATAGGTTTGAGTTCAAACTTATTTAAGAAAAAAAATTGTTATTTAAGTAACTGTATTCTCAGGTCATATACTCATATATATCAAATCAAACACATGCTTTCAATTTCCAAGGGTTCACGTAAAAAAAATCATTACAATCATTCACTCAACCTTGTGTACAAATGAAATACTAAATACACGAGAAATACTAGAGCTTCTTTCTAGCCTTTCCCAAAATGCTTCTTTTGCCCGGTATCGCCCCTAATCCTTGAAACTTGAAATGTTTTAGTACACCAACATGAACCGAAACTCATAGAATAAAGACTAATTCTAATGTTAAACATGATTTATGAAGTGTAATGGGTGCAACCAAAATAAAAATACAAGTTTCATCAATTCGTTATTTATTCCCATGCACACACCCACACACGCCAATTCATTAATTCCATAAGCCTTTTTCAAAACATTGCTTTCTTTCACATTTTATCCGTATTATTATCTCATTACCTGATTTTTCACAAAAACCGTATCACATTTTCATACCCGGTTTATCATAAAACTGTATCACAATAATGAACCGGCGTCGGGTGCAGCAAGTAGAAACCCTTCCCTATTAATTCCCAATAGGCTACACGAAACTATTGGGTAATAGATAGCTCCATAACTCACCATGACGCAACATCACATTTTGGGGGCTAACCCATGAGCATGTGATCCTCATCTTGCACAAGTTTTCGGTCATTCATTGCGGAGCCGCCGGCCAAACTTAATTCACATCTATCCATACGGTTCATTATTCGTTCATAACATTCAATTTCACAAATTCGGGAGTCCAACCCACAATTGGTTCCTCTCCTAATCATTTTCACACATTATCACTTAATGCCTATATCAAATTTTCATTTCATTTTTATCCTCAAATTTTGTTTGAGCATTCAAGTTTCTTTCCATGTCATATGCATCATAATATCAATTTACAACTTCTCATATATCATATTTCATTTACTCATTTCATAAAGTACCAACATAAAACTAATTCAATAGTAATCGTATTATTTAATGAAAATAGGATGCACCCATCATATTCATATACAATTAAGTTTGAAACCCATTTTTCCATTCAAAACCTTGGGATTTCAGGTTATCATCATGTCAACCCATAATCCTCATGTACCCACTTGTAAGCCACAACCCGCTAAAACTAATTTTAATTGACCAGATTCAAAACAAAAGCCAACAACAAGTTTCAAGTCTTTCAAAAAGTGCCCACAACTTATGTTAATGAACATGATTCAAAGGAAATTAAACAACGAGTTTGAAAACCTTTCAAATTGTGCCCGACCGAGGGTTTAACCAATGTAAAAGAGTATTCCAAAAACTTGGTTCAAAGTTCTCAAGAGCCAAACCTTTAAACAAAACACCAAAAAAATTTCAAAATAGCCAAGCCGATCAATCCGTCTCTTGCTTGCACAAAAGTACCGATAGCATCAAAAGACCGCTCGATAGACCGATCAATCAGTATATCGAGCCGTCCTGGTTTAGGCCCTTTTTCAAGCCAAAAACTTAGTTTTCAATACTTACAAGCTCTTTAGCACCTTCTTAAAACATTTTAAGTAAAAAACAACCTTTAAAAAGAAGGAAAAACTCTTCCAAAACCTCCATCGGGGCACAAAGCTTATGTAAATCAAAAACAACTCGAAAACCCATTTTATACCACATTCTCTTAAAAACCATGATTAACTATTTCTGAAAAAGGCCCAATTTTTCCAAAAAGTACATGTTTTTATCAAGTGGCTCTCTAATTTTTAACTTTCTTAATTTATAACATAGTATCACCAATCAAAACCCTAACTCCCCAACTTTAGTTCAATTTCCAAGAACTTAATGTATCCTAATACTCAACATAGGATCTGTACACTACAGTTTTTGCAAAAATCTAACTCACGCCCTAACTTCAGACATACAACATACTTGGGTTTTCTCTAATGAAAATAATCAACACAAATCTTAGTCAAACCACAAGAGAGAGTCTAGATCCTACCTCAAGAGCATTCCACCGCCAAGAATCAGGCCTCTCACGAATTCAAATCCACCAAAACTCAAATCGCGCAGCTACGGAAGAGCTTTCAATAAACATCCGCACTCTCCTACGGTAGCTCACGCAAGGAAATGGCAAGATCTCTAGCCCCGACGAACATAGAAAGCTCTCAAGAACTCCAAAAACCAAACCCTAGGTCACTCCTGAGCATTTAGAGAGAGAGGAGATAAGAGAGAATGGTAAAACCAGCCCAAAAACTAAAATTTATAGCCTCTGCCCAACACAGACCGATCGATCCATCTCAAGACCGATCAATCGGTCTTCGCGACTACGTTGTTGATCCAACTTTGAACAAACATATCTCCCTCATCCGAACTCTAAATAGTGTTGTTCTTATACTCAAATTGAAGCCCCATATGTCTAATTTCCAATGGTTCAAACCTCATACCAGGATTCATTTTGTACAAAATGTTATAGCCAATCTAATGAAGGTATGTTACTTTCCTTCACACACTTTTCACATAGTTTTGTCTGAACATCCATTAGAGCCTCATAATCTTGCTCTAACATATCTTTCATGCATTTCCAAGCTCAAAACACTCACTAGGATCGAGTTTTAATTCTACTCCATCAACACTTAATCATTTCTAAAATATAATGGGTCAGGGTCTCACAGTGTGCATGGGTTATGAAATGAGAAACGAAAATAATTGAATGTTGTTTCATAACACCATGCTCATCCACACCTCACAAGTTATGCATTACACTCTAGTTAGTCTTTATCCAACATGTTTCGGCTCACAGATGATGATTACATGTTGTTACATGTCACGCCCCTAACTCCGAGGCATGTGATCTCCACAAGATAACTCATTCCTCTTATAACCAAGACTTCTTTAATGATATTCTCTTGAATTTAGTTTGTTATAGATTATCACTCATCCCAAACTCCAAAATATTCTAAGTATACTTTTTTAAAAATTTGGCAGAATTTTCTCTGTTTTTTGGACTATCCTAAATTTTGTTGTAATGACTCGGTGCTTGTCCATTTGGTTCTTCCATGATTTCGGTTAATTAAGGAGACATAATTAAGTTTGGGCATGGAAGTTATAAAGTTCTGTTCATTAACAGTTGAATTAATAACATTTGAGTGAAATTGAGATATATGGTAATGAAGGATATGGTTATTGTTGTGTTAATGGAATTAAATTAGAGTGGAGGTAACTGATGAGAGAAAGATTTAGGAAGGAAAAAGGAGAAAATAATAAGAAATTAACCAAACATGGCCCTTGGCCCATTCTAAAATAATCAAGAGAGAGAGAGAGAGAGGGAGATAAAAGAAAGCAAGGGGTCCCACCACTCACCCATTCCCATTGACACCCACCTCCACCATCATTCTCTTCTTCTCTTCTTTATTCATTCCTTCTTCCATGGAGAATTAATGTTTAACCCTCCATTCTCACTATGAGACCTGGTTTCATTTCATTTTATGATATATACATGTTTAACGTGTTTCTTTTCGTTATATGTATATTCTCGATGAATGGTTTATGCTTTATTATTATAGAACAACTTGTGTAGATGTGTTTCATGCTTTCACAGATTTAGTTTTGGCTTATTTGGTTGGTCTTTGGGTTAAAAAACCTATTTTGATGCTGAAAAACCTGGTTCCTAGTAGTCTAGTCGACTAGGTTAACAGTAGGCTTGCCCAGTCGACTGGATTGAGCCATCCAGTAGACTGAGGTGTGGCGGTGGAGGAGTTTTTAAGATCCAAAACTCCTTCAGTCGACTAGATTGGCAATCCAGTCGATTGCATGCCCTGTTTGCCGAGGCCTATAAGTATTTTAGTTCCTATTTTCTTCTTGAAAAACTATTTTCTTTCAAACTTTCCACCTTTTCTCTAGATTTTCGTGGTGTTCAAGCTTAGTTTTTGACGATTAGCGTGTGGATCCTTGCTATTCACGCTTTTAGCTTCTCTTATATCCAGATAGATTCTCATTCTAACGAGGTTTAGTTTTCGAGGCTTTGAGTTTTGACTCATCGAGGTAGAATTCTAGACTATGTTGTCTTTAATGGGTGCAACGTGTAGTTTTACGCTTTTTTACAAGTTAAAATGCTTACATATCATACTATATGTTTTAAATCATGTTTATTCGGGTAAAAAGCATGTTTTTGTGCTTTTTCTTGGTTTATTACATGTTGTGAGATATTATGGGTTTGGCGAGAGGACTTGGGGTTGGACCCGCGGTGTTATGGGTTTGGTGAGAGGAACCTTGTTGGGTTGGACTCACGTGTGTATTTAGATTTTGATGTTATAATAAAAATGGGCCATGCTGAGATTGTGAGACTCTGACCTATTTTATTTTTGGAATAATTTTAGGATTGACGGAGTTAGAGTTAATCTTTGACCTCGGGCGTCAGGGTTTATGCTTCTTCACAGTAGAACAACAGGTGCGTATGAGTTTTATGCTTGTTCGAGTTTCTTTGAGGCTCGTTTGGTTTGGTTTAAGGTTAGAAAACAAATTTTACGCAGAAAAACATACTACCCTGAGGTTCGATCGACTAAAGGGATTAGCCCAGTCGACTTGACCAAGATTTTCTAGTTCAGTCGACTGAACTAGGGTGTTCGGTCGACTGGATTGGGGTTGGTATTCTCCCGTGGTGAAAGACCGCAAAGGAGTATGTGTGAGTGTGGTAAACATGATAGTTGAACCATATGGGTTGCGTCCCCTATGCTGTTTATTTTTGATAGACAAGGGAGTTGGTGTTGAGACGTAGTGTTTTTTACAATGATCAGTTGAGGATTATTTACCATTATGTGCGTAGGGTTGTCTCTAGCTCTTGGCAGAGCGGGGATTTTGTCAGAGCAGTGCGGCTGCGATACGCGTATGGTGGATTTCTGGTATACTTTCGTGAGTCTCGCCTTTTGTTTTGTCTGAGGACTTGGAACTGCGAGCTCTTAGAGTCGAGGAGTGGTTGTCGACTGTGGTAAGTGTTGTGCTTCAGCATAACTGTTGTTTGTGTGAATGGTAGTCTCGAGACTATGATAATGTAGGAATCAGGAAGGATATGATGTCAGAGAAGCCTTGGTTGGCGTGGCCTATTCGGACCGACGCGATTGTTTGGTTGGTAACGAAAGGGCCGTGATAAGGTCTGGATGTGAAGAAATTACAAAGTGTAAGATGCACGTCTTGGTTGGTATCTTGGGCCCGAATAGTTTTCTATTATGAACCCAAAGGTTTACTGTATGTGTTCGGCATATGTGGTTTGATGATAGATGACAGTCTTTTGTTGCTTTGTCTGATGACAGCGATAATGTTCGACATGCGATTGATTTGCAGTTTTGGTATCAGTGATCTGATGGTAAGACGTTGAGATGTGTAGTGACGTGCTGTTGCTTGAGCAATATGGTTGAGTTTGTCTAGGTTTTGGATACCTATGACGTCTCCTATCTGCATGACATGTTTGGCCAAGTGAATTGTTGGGGTTAGGCGACTGCGGGGGTTTCTGATGCCGAATTGGTTTTCGGTTGTGTGAAACCTTGTCTGGGACATTAGTGTGCCACCTGATGTTTCTCCAGGGTGAGAATTGTGGTTCGTGATGGAAGTTTGAGTAGAGGATGAAGGTTTGAGGGTTTGCTGAGATATGCTCTTTGGTGTTCCAAGGGAGTTAAGTGAACTTCTCTTTGGTGAGCTTCTCTCTGGAATTGGGTGTTGTGTTGTTGCTCGTGGATCGATGTCATGACCGCTTCAGTATTGGAGATATTGGCATCGGTAGGGTGATGATGTGGTATCAAAGTTGGTGGTTATCTAGTGATCGTCAGGACTTGAGTATGGTTAGTGTGTAATGTGTGGCAATAAAGACGAGAGCGATAGTCTCTGTGTTTGAGCATAGAGCATGTTTGAGATCAGGTATTGTGGTGAATTGGTCTCTTGCCTTGCATTTATCACTGGAGTAGTTGTGTTGGCGAGAGTTCTGTGTTGGGGTTTGGTAGTGTGAGTTGGATCTTGATCCGATATTTTCTAGATGTTTCCTGGATGACAGTGACGTCAGTAGAATTTGTGCGTGTGAACAGTCTGTATGGAGATTGATTCCTTAAGGATGCGTATTCTTGGTATCAGTTGTGTGACAACTTAAGTTTTAGGGTTTCGGTTGCTGAGGTATGTTTACTGTTGTATAGCATTGTCAGGGCATTTCTACTACTGTGTAGTGTTGTTGGATTTGCTTCAGAGGTTGTTGATGGTTACGAGATAGATATTGGTTTGAGTTTCAGTGTTGAATTTTGGGGACGAAATTTTCTTAAAAGGGGGAGAGTTGTGAGACCCAGACCTATTTTATTTTTGGAATAATTTCAGGATTGACGGAGTTAGAGTTAATCTTTGACCTCTGGCATTGGGGTTTGTGCTTTTTTACAGTAGAACAACAGGTGCGTATGAGTTTTATGCTTGTTTGAGTTCCGTTGAGGCTCGTTTGGCTTGGTTTAAGGCTAGAAAACAAGTTTTACGCACAAAAACACAGTCCTGAGGTTCGGTCGACTGGAGGGGTTAGCCCAGTCGACTGGATCGAGATTTTCTAGTTCGGTCGACTGAACTAGGGTGTTCGGTGGACTAGACCATGGCGCTAGGTAATTTTCATATTTTCAATTGGCTGTTCAGTCGACTGAAGTGGGAGTCTAGTCGTCTGAACTGAGAATTTTGGCAAATTTTGGAGTTTTTCTATAAATATCAGAGGTTGAGATATTTTGATGGAGCTTTCTTCTGAGCTAAGTTTTGGTTTCATCTGCCTTCTCTCTAGATTTTTGAGGGCCCGAGGCTCGATTTTCAGCAATCTGACTATGAATTCTTGATGTTGGTGTCGGGGGCTTCGTATATATCTAGATAAAATTTAGTTTCATCGATGTTTAGTTGTCGAGGCTTCGAGTTTTGACTTGCCGAGATAGGATTCTAGACCCTTCTACTATATGAGGGTGTTTAATGTAATTATACGTGTTTTCACTGTGTAAAAAATACATAAAATGCTATTTTCATGTGTAAATCTTAGTTTTTGGGTAAAAGTGGGTTTTTACGCCTTTTCTTTGTTATTTATATGATCCGGGTGTGTTGACATCCGTGGTTTTTGAAAGGAGGTTTGAAAACGGTGATTTGTGAAATCGGGTGAAAAACGTGCTTTTGGAGGTTTGGAGCTAACCCGCGGGGTTGAGTCTCACATTTTAAACGTTTTGTTGGAAATGGTTTTGGATCTCCATTTTAATGGATTGGATCTCTTTTTATACATGTGTTGTATAAATTGTTTTGTGAGTTTTCGTACTTAAGTTACGGTGGATTTTTTAAATGTTCTCCATAGATGTACTGTGACAGTGGGTATTGTTGAGTTAGGCTTCCATTGCTCCTCGGTATAAGTCTAGAAACGTGCGCAGCGTAGGTGCTCGGTACCTTCAGGTTAGTCCCCACAAATTGAGTGTGATTGGGTGCTTTGTACCCTCGGCCTCAGGTCCCGTAAATTAAGCAATAGGTGCTCTGTAACTTATAGCTAGTTCCCGTAAATTGAGTGGTTCTGTTGCCTCCGTTAATGGCGTCGTTGTTGTGACTCTATATAGAGCTTGTCATTACTAAACCTGCGGGTCGAGAGTAATGGACAAGAGTCTATAGTTGTTACCTTTATCGGTGTGGCAGAGTCGGTACATAGGACTACATTTTATGTTACCCTCGGCTATGTAGCCTGAGTCGAGCTTACTATTTTATTTACAGCTTTTCCTAACTATGGCATGATATCTGTTAGGATGATATGCATAGTTTGAAGGAAGAAAAATGTGGGGTTTTATGAGATAAAATCTTTTGAGACTCATGTTAGTCTGGTGAAAAATTGATGGTTGTTGAGAGGTAAACCTTTTTGGCTCCTGTGGTTGAGCCCATGTGTGTGTAATTGCATAGCCTACTTTATAGTTTTACAGTTTACTTTCTATTGGGCTTCGACTCATGGTGTGGGATTTTACTGTAAAACCTTTTCAGGTGAGCATGAGGAGTTGACCTAGTTGCAGAGGTGATGGAAGACTTGCTGTAGTTTTCCCTTTTGTTTTGATATGTACTTTTACATGTAACGCATGTGATGGCTGGTTTGTACGCCTTTAAGCGATATGCTTATTCATGTATGAGATGCATGTTTACTATTTATGAGAGTTGAACATAGGAAATCTTTTATCCAAATGTTGTATTTTGATTATCAACTGTGAAATCTATTTTCCTTAAATGGGTGTTTTGGTGGGCTTTCGCGTGACTCGGATGTTCGGGGCGTGCCAGAGATCTACGGATCAAGTATGTTTGGGCACGAGTTGCTCCACCATAAAAGATTTAAAAATTGCATAAAATTGCTTTCTCTGCCTGCCAGCTAGTGAACTGAAAAAGGACGCAGGTCGTGTCGGAAGTATAAGGCGTCTAGTTACTTCATGGGCCTCATGTGGCCTGGTGGTAGTAACGTGATGGGGTCTATATACTCGTTCGGCATTGGTACCTGTGTTTTAAAACCACGAGTTGGTAGAATCACATGGATATGACAGTAATATGTGTGTGTGCGTGCGTGTATACGCGTTGGCAAACTTAGGATTTTCTAAAGTAAAACCATTTTGAGTTAACTTTATGCTATGTGATTGCATATCCTACTTGACTGCATCATAGTCTGTTTCTATTGGGCTTAGGCTCACATTGTGGGATTTGTTAAAACCTTTTTCAAGTGTTGATGATCATGTGGAGTTGATCTAGATGTGCCCATGGTGGCAGAAAGACTGTTGTATAGTTTTTTCTTTTTGTTATAGAAACATGTATTTATATAGGTATTGCCTGTTTCTGAAGACATGTTTTGTAAGCCTTGGGGCTGTATATTATACTTGTATGGACATGTATGCATGTTGCACTGAGAGTAAACCTTGGGTAACCTTTTAAATTCTAAAAGCTGTATTATTTTTGGATGATTGTTTTATTAGTAAAATCCTATCATTTTTACAAACTGGTAGCTTCGTGGCTTTTTCACGTGACCCTGAATTTTGGGGCGTGATAACTTGGTATCAAAGCTTTGGGTTCGAATACCTAACTACCACGGGAAGGGGGTGCATCACCGGGTGAGGATGATTGCGTGTCCTTTCTTACATGTGTTTAAGGATTTTTGTGACATGCTAATAGCATGTTGAGCATGATAGGTTATCTATATGTGAGTATAGAGGTTGAACCTCAGGTCTAATTTGTCTTTCCTAATGGCGTTTGGATTAACATATTTGGAAGGCAAGTTAGAAACGCGTTTGATCGACATGTTTTCTAGTAAGGAATCTGAATAGATTATCCAATTTGATGCATCTGTCTTGTTTGTTCTCCTCAGTATGTGAGATGCGTTTACCTGATCATAAGTGGCTATGTGTTAACATGTATATGTGTTATGTGTGAATCACATGTTGTATGAAAGCTTATCTTGTTATATTGCCTTCATATAGAATTATATCCATGTGGGGAGGACAGAGACAGGGTTGTGGCCGAGTTCATGGCCAAGGTCATACATATGTTTAGGTTCCGAAAGAAGGGCACGTTCATGCCTCACAGGAACAAGTGGGTAGTGCTGACGTTGTACAGGAGCTGCTTACAACAATGAGAGCTATGGATGAGGCGACCAGGGCTAGAGTGAGGGCTTCTAAGCCAAAGGCTTCTGTGGGAATGAGGGAATTCTGGCAGTTGAATCCTCTAAATTTTTCTAGGGAGCTAGACCCAAAAGTTGTTACCGAGTGGTTGGAAGTAACCACGACGATCTTAGACACCCTAGACATTGAGGAGGATACCTTACGCGTGAAGTTGACGGCATTCCAACTGCAAGCGGGTGCGAGGGAGTGGTGGAAGTTTGCCAAAACCACGGTGGATGGAACGTGAGCCGCTTTTACTAAATTCTTTCTAGAGAAGTACTTCCCGAGTTCTTCAAGAGATACATACCCAGAGAAGTTCCTCTCTCTTGTTCAGGGGAACCTTTCCGCAGTCTAGTATGAGGCCAAATTTGCGAATCTGTCACGGTTTGCCTCTGAGATGGTGTTAACAGAGGAGTTGCGCACCAAAAGGTTTGAAAGGGGTCTTCGACCTGCTATAAAGGATAGAATTGCAACATTTGATTTGTGTGTTTATATTGAGATGGTGGAAGCCGTTATCCGAGTAGAGAACTCGATGGTAGAGAGCTGTAGACCTAGGGAGAGTAGGGGCCAACAGAGTGATGGAGGTACATAGTTCTAGGGGCATGGGAAAAAGCGCTATTGGTCGTGTGGACTGAGTTCTCATTATGTGGGATTGTATCAGCTGCAGTTTTCTACGCCTGCACCTTTAGTAGCCTCTACAGGAAACCCAAAGCAGAGATAGGTCACTTGTTATCGATGTAGATAATTAAGGCATCGTTCATATGAGTACCCGCTAAGGAGCCAGGTTTATAGTTTAGCGCATGTCCAGTCAGAGTCGCAGTTGCAGTCGCAATTGTATGGGAAAGAACCACCAGTATGTTATGGGTGTGGTCAGCCTGGGCACATTCGTAGATACTGTCCTCGAGGAGGGAGTGATCAGAGTGCGATGAGAGCATCAGTGGTTCCATTGGCATAGAGACGACATACTTCGCAGCAACTTAGGGCTTAAACATCTAGGTTTATAGAAGGAGGTGCCTCAGTACAGCCTGTGAGGCAGTTGACGGCTCGGGGTTATAGTGGGTAGGCTAGATCACCGCATGGCAGAGCTTATGTTCTTGTTGAACCCAGTGCTTTCAAAGCACTAGTTGTGGTCGATTGTACAACTACTCCATCCCTGATCAGAGGTACTATCCTAGTATATAGCTCATGGGCTAGTGTTGTTATCCACACGGAAGCATCACATTCATTTATTTCCTCTGCTTTTGCATCTGCATTGGGGTTGGAGATAGACTCATTGGGTAGTACTTTGAGCGTAGAGACCCCAGTCAGTGAAAATGTGGTGTTGAGTCGAGTTTGTAGATCCTATGAGTTGGGGGTTGCCAGTCGTTGTTTGGAGTTTGACTTTAGCATTCTAGACATGACCACATTTGATACATCCTAGGGATGGACTAGCTGATAACCTACCGTGCCTTTATTAATTGCGATCGACGGAGGGCATCGATCTATATGCCTGAGGATGACTTTTTTTGTTTTGTGGCTGATCGAGATAAGGGCTTGGTGTCCATGCCCGGTGTTATTAGGAAGCAGGGGAATTTAGGATTTCTCTTTTTAACTCTCAGGTTGGATGAGACAGTTGGGGTTCGAGGGGAGTTACCCCATGTGATTTGTGATTACCCAGATGTCTTTCCTGATGATCTGTTCGGGTTGTCACCGAGCTATGATGTGGAGTTTTCTATTGATTTGGTTCCTGGAGCTGCTTCCATTTCTATGCCATCTTACCGATTTGCCCCAGCTGAGATGCAAGAACTCAAGTTATAGCTTCAGGAGTTGCTTGAGAAGGGATTTGTACGCCTAAGTACGTCGTCGTGGGGAGCTCCAGCTCTTTTTTCGAAGAAGAAGGATGGGTCCTTGAGGTTGTGTATAGACTATCAGAAGCTGAATCAGGTAATGGTGAAGAACAAGTATCCTATGCCTAGGATTAATGACTTGCTTGATCAGTTGAAGGGGTCGAGTTGTTTTTCGAAGATTAATTTGAGGCCAGGGTACCATCAGGTGAGGATTAGGGACAAGGACATAGTGAAGACTACTTTTTGGACTCGTTATGGTCACTATGAGTTTCTGGTTATGCCGCTCGATTTGACGAACACTCCTGCGACGTTTATGGGTTTAATGAACCATATCTTCCACCTGTATCTAGACAGCTTTGTGGTTATGTTCGTGGATGATATTCTTGTCTATTCACCCACGAAGGAGATGCACGAGGAGCATCTATGCATTGTCTTATAGCTTTTGAGAGAGCATCGCTTGTATGTAAAGTTTGAGAAGTGTGAGTTTTGGATGTCCGAAGTGAAATTTCTTGGGCACGTGGTGTCGACCGATAGAGTGGCAGTGGATTCTTCGAAGACCGATGTAGTGTTGGGTTGGGAACGACCGAGGAATGTCTTTGAGATTTGTATTTTTTTGGGTTTGGCAGACTAATACCGGCGATTTGTGAAGGATTTTTTTAGATTTGCAGCGCCAATGACGTGTCTTATGCGAAAAGGAGTCATGTTCGTGTGGAATGAGTCCTGTGAGTCAGTATTCCATGAGTTGAAGATGAGATTGACCAGTGCACCAGTTTTGAATATTCCTAACCGAGGTTTAGGGTACACAGTGTATTGTGACGCATCATATGACGGTATAGGTTGCATTCTGATGCGGGGAGGTAAGGTTGTGTCTTACGGGTCTCGGCATGTAAAGAAACATGAGAAGAACTATCAGACGCATGATCTGGAGTTGGAAGCCGTGGTCTTTGCCTTGAAGACATTGTGGCACTATCTTTATGGTGAGCACTTCAAGGTTTTCTCCCATCAAAAGAGTTTGAATTACTTACTTTTGTAGAAAGACTTGAACTTGTGCTAACGACATTGGTTGGAGTTGTTGGAAGACTATGACTTTCACTTACAGTACCACCTGGGGAAGGCCAATGTGGTAGCTGACTCTCTTAGTAGGAGATCTCATGGTACATTAGCTTCCATGGCTTTGCGAGAGTGGGGTATGCTTGGAGACATTGGTGAGTTTGATCTGTGTCTCGGGGAGACAAGGAGAGGTGCGACTTTTTTTTTCTAGCTTCTCGACCTGCCTTAGTTGCACATGTGCTAGAGGCTTAGCAGAGCGATCAGGAGGCTCATATGATACGGGATTGCATTGCTAATGGAAGAGACACTGCGGATGGGTTGTGAGCTCAGATTATTTGTACCAGAGTTGTGCCGTGCCAAGGTGCTACATGATTTTCATCATTCACATCTTGCAGTGCATCCAAGAGGCATGAAGATGTATCATGATTTGCGCCATCAGTTTTGGTGGACAGGAATGAAGAGGGATGTGATCTGGTTCATTTCTCGGTGCCTTACTTGTCATCAGGTAAAGGTGGAACACCAGAGACCGACAAGATTGTTACAACCATTGTCGATATCTGAGTGGAAGTGGGAGAACGTCACGATGGATTTTGTATTAGGACTTCCTTGATGGCCTAAGGGATACGATGCTATTTGGGTTGTGGTTGATAGATTGACGAAGTCTGTACATTTTCTTCCCTTTCATATGAAGGATTCGGTGGACAGACTAGGTAGGTTGTATGTCTGCGAGATAGTCCAGCTACACGGAGTGCCTGTGACTATTGTTTCTGATCGAGACCCACGCTTTACATCGTGCTTTTGGCATAGTCTTCAGGTGGCTTTAGGGACGAGCTTGACGTTCAGTATAGCTTTTCACCCACAGATAGATGGTCAGTCTGAGAGGACCATACAGATTCTGAAGGATATGTTGAGGGCCTGTGTACTTAATTTTTGGGTTTCTTAGGAAGATCATCTACCGTTGGCAGAGTTTGTATACAATAACAATTATCAGTCTAGTATCAGGATGGCACCATATGAGGCTTTGTATGGTAGTCTATGTTAGTCGCCTGTATGTTGGATAAATGTGGGAAATACCACTATTTTGGGACCCAACTTGGTACTGGAGACGAAGAGAAGATTATCATGATTCACCAACGTCTAGTAACAGCTCAGGGTCGCATAAAGAGCTATGCTGATCAAAGGAGGATACCGTTGGAGTTTGTAGTAAGAGAACATATGTTTCTGAAAGTCTCACCACGTAGAGATTTGATGAGATTTGGCCGTAGTGGGAAGCTGTCACCATGTTTCATTGGACCATTTGAGATCCGTGACAGGATTGGGAAGGTAGCATACAGTCTAGCTTTACCTCCTTAGTTGACGTCTATGTATAACGTGTTTCACGTTTTCATGCTTCGGAAGTATGAGCTTGACCCGTCACATGTTCTAGATTGGGCTGAGTTGCAGGTAGATGAGGATGTTACATATGAAGAGCGAGTTGTGAAGATCTTGGACACAAAGGAGCAAGTGTTGAGATGGAGGACCATTGGTTATGTCAAGGTCTTTTCACTTCATCACGGGGTTGAGGAGGTGACTTGGGAAATTGAGCCTGGGGTTCGTGCTAGATACCCGGAGTTATTTTCCTTGTAACCTTGTAGTGAATTTTAGGGGCAAAATTCCATAAGGGGGGAGAGTTGTAAGACCCTATTTCATTTCATTTTATGATATATACATGTTTGACGTGTTTCTTTTCCTTATAAGTATATCGTTGATGAATGGTTTATACTTTATTGTTGTAAAACGACTTGTGTAGATGTGTTTTATGCTTTAACGAGTTTAGTTTTGTCTTATTTGGTTGGTCCCAAGGTTGAAAAATCTATTTTGACACTAAAAAACTGGTTCCCAATAGTACAGTTGACTGGATTGAAGGACTCAGTCAACTGGGTTGATAGTAGGCTTGTCTAGTCAACTAGATTAAGCCATCCAGTCGATTGAGGTGTGGCAGTGGAGGAGTTTTTAAGATCTATAACTCCTTCAGTCGATTGGGTTGGCAATCCATTCGACTGGATGCCCTATTTGTCGAGGCTTATAAGTATTCATTCAAGTGCCTTTTTTCTTTTCAAAAAACCATTTTATGTCGAACTTTCCACCTTCTCTCTGGATTTTCATGGTGCCCGAGCCTAGTTTTTGATGATCAGCTTGTGGATCCTTGCTATTCACGCTGTTAGCTTCCCTTCCATCCTAATGGATTCTTGTTATGATGATGTTCAATTTTTGAGGTTTCAAGTTTTGACTCATCGGGGTAAGATCCTAGACTATGTTGTCTTTAAAGGGTGCTACGTGAAGTTTTATGCTTTTTACCGATTGAAAATGCTCACATGTCATATTTTATGTTTTAAATCACGTTTATTTGAGTAAGAAGCATGTTTTTGTGCTTTTTCTTGGTTTATTACATGTTATGAGGTATTATCGGCTTAGCGAGAGGAAGATTTGGGGTTGGACACGCGGTGTTATGGATTTGGTGAGAGGAGCCTTGTTGGATTAGACTCACGTGTGTATTTAGATTTTGATGTGATAATAAAAAAAGACCATGTTGAGATCTATGGATCGAGTAAATTTGGGCACGAGTTGCTCCATAGTGAAAGACCGTAAAACTGCACATAATAGGTTTATCTGCCCGCCGGCTAATGAACTGGGAAAGGAGGCAGGTCGTGTCAAACGTATAGGGCGCCCAGTTACTTCACGGGCCTTGTGTGGTTGGGTGGTAGTAACATGACGAGGTTTATATGCCCGTTCAACATCGGTGCCTATGTTTTAAAACCACGAGTTGGCTGAATTACATGGATGTGACAATAATATGTGTGTGTGCGTGCATGTGTAGGCATTGGTAAACTTGGGATTTTTTGAAGTAAAACCATTTTTGAGTAAACTTTATGCTATGTGTTGCATATCCTGCTTTACTGCATCATAGTCTGTAACGACCCGGTACAGACCATAATTGTAACAATCCTATTGATAACGGCCCGTGTAAACACCCAGCCCAAACCCTAATGTTAGGAGCTGATAGTCCACAAGGCAATAGAACATAGAAGAAGTTCAGAACCCTAACTCGAATTGCAAACCTTAAGTTCGGCCCAAAAACCCTAAAAAAAGATCTAAAACACAGGCAATAAAACCCTAGCACCCAGAGAGTCTCCTAACATTCTAAATGAAGTAAATATCATCAAATAATAACATAAAAATCAAAAATTCTCACAAATAGGGTAAAATGACCATTTTCCCGTAGCACAGCAAAAAGCCTTAAAAATTTAAATTTTGATATATGGATACGCTAAATCAAGGATTTAAGTACAATTAAGTGGTAAAAGACAAAATAACATAAAAATGACAAAAAAGCCCCTCAGTGGCCGACCACCTTGGGGGATGTGCAAAAAAGTGACTTATTTTCTTCTTTTTAGCCTTAAATGATGAAAAATGCATTAAATGAAGTATTATGATGATCCCAAACTTGTTGGACAAGTAATATATCTAATAATGTAGTGTTATAAGTTAACAAAAGTAAATAAATTACTATTGAAGTTCATACACAACAAAATAAGTCAAAAAGTCATATATTGCCTAAACAACTTAATTTGACTTAAAAGACTACATCTATTTAATAAATTGCTATGAAAACTATCATAATACATATAAATACTATATTTCTCATAAACATATTAAAATAATAAGTCTGAATAGGAAAAGACATAAAAAAGATACATCAAATTAACTTTTAATACATTTTCTTGCATAATATGGACACGCAAACCAAGGCAACCCCCTAATTGATGGGAATCAGATTTTTTGTCCCCCAATCAGCCCCCTAGCTACTTTTAGCTTCCCAAATCTGATTTCTTGTCCCCTTAAAGCATGAACAACAATAAATGACCCATGTGATGTGTGTGGAAGAAAGGAAACAAAAGAGTACCTTAATTAATTTCTTGTCTCCCCTTTGTCCCTTAGCCTTTTCCAATTTAAACGAAGCCAAACATCACTCTCTCCCCTTAAAAATTTCGTGCATATAGAGGGAGAAAGAGTGGGTTGAGTGTTTTTGAGGGTTTGAGATAAGAAAGAAGAAGAAGAAGAAGAAGGAGGAGGGATCCAAGAAATGGGTTTTTGGAAACCATGGAATCAAAAACCTAAGTCCTAAAAATCATCCACCATTTCTAGGATCTCAAATATGTAAGTAAACCTCTAAATATTGTATCTAATATCCCTCAAAACATCCCCCCAACACACCCCTTAAACCCCTCAAAAATCAAGAACCAAAATCAAACCGAAAAGGCGTTGTAATTGGAAACCTAAGGGCTATTATGTTTGTAAATGTTATAAGATGCTGTTGTATGTTGTTATCTTTGATATTTATGACATCTAAGTGTTCTGGAGCCTTCATATTAAAGTTAGAATCACAAGTATGCAAGAAAATGGAACAAAAACATGGCATGACACAAGTAGAAGACCTAAACCCTGAGAGGCTTGATTTTCTAGAGCTTTGATGTTTCTACCTTGAGATTTGAAACATCATAAATCTCTGTAGAAAATTGATCTAAGCATAATTTTTATGTTTAGAGTTATATTTTTGTGTTATCTTTCATCCAAAATTGGCTTCAACTCATTCGAACAACCAGAACTCAAGATATTGCAATTTTACCAAAGTGTGTCAATTTCTGACCTGTCGACATGAATGACCTGGAAACCCTAATTTAAAGTGAGATACGAACTTTGGTCAGAACATGAAAGTTGTAGAAAAAATATATATATATATATCTACCCACCCAAAATTAGAACAAAATGTTGAGGTTTGATAGGCCAAAACCCCTCTGAACTTTTCTGTTGGTTTTCAGCCCTAGAGGAATATTATGTCACATCTTTTTATATGGCTCAAAATTCCTATTTTTAGTGATCTATTACAGAGGTGGTATACATGAACATTGTAGCTACCATATTAAAGTATTTTTTGCCCAAAAATCAGACCTTAAAGCTTCGGGATGGTATCCCAAAACCATTTTAAACCATCTGTCCAAAATTGGCTCTGCTGAGTTTTCGCAGTTGACAAAACCTACTTTATAAAATGGCCAAAAATTTTAACTTGTTTCAAATAACTACCTTCAGTTCAAAGCATGAAACTTGTAGGAAACTTGCTAAACTAGAACATACAAAACTATGGACTCATTTGGACGTCATTTGATACCCCAAAACCGAGAGCAACAGAAGCATAATTTTTGGTAAAAATCTGGAGTAAATGCTGAACCATTTTTCTTAGAATGAAATGTTCACCCTATTCCCTTAGGATTTGACCTTTGTGTTAAGCATAAGAATTGTAGGATATATTTTTATCTAAATGGTGTTTAAAAATCATAACTTAATTCCAAGTTTAGATGTCTCAAAACTTTATCGCCCTTTTTAATTTAATACTTGCTTTTTGACCTTAAAAAGTTGTTAAGTGTGAATTGAGTACCCTTTTGTTATGAGACCCGAGTTTCTAAATGATTTTGATTTAAATTAGTTAATTTGTGTTCCTAAGTGAATGTATAATGATTTAGAACCCATGCTATCATATTGAATCAGATCTTGAAAATTGTAGTTCATGCTTCACATGCTTGTACGTTATGTTTTGCGCGTTATACCATGAATCTTGCCATGCTAGTTGATGCTATGCCAATAGTAGTTATATTTGCGATCCATATCATACATTATTGACATTGTCATTTGCATCCTGGCATGTTGGAGTCCATCTATGTAAACCATTGTTGGAATGGGTTGTGTTGAGATTATCTTTCTTGGTTCTGTATCTTGAGCGTCCTTCGTTGCCATTTTTCGAAAATATTTTGGGATGTATTTCCCTTGTACACCCTGGGTGCGTCCCCAGTGTTACAAAATTTGGTTTTTACACCCTGGGTGCGTCCCTGGTGTTTGAAATGGTTTATGGATACTGTTGAGCACCATAGGTTCGTCGCTAGCATTCTGATAACTTGGACATTGGGTAAGTCGGAGATAGCGTGATTTGGCTGACCTAATCCCATTGGGTAATTTAGAGGCCCTAAGTCGGCTGACCTAATCCCACTGTGATGGTAATTCTGAGAGAGCCTGATTATGGCAGTCCTAAACCCCTCATCGTGGTATATTGTATAATGTGAACATTTTTTGAAATCTCTTAGACTTTGGGTTGACACTGGCGAAGGCATCACGCATCTTAAGGTGGGTTGTGTGCACACATAATTATCGGTCCGCATAGGGGTGGTTGAATATATATTGGTTAGTGGCCGGCCCCCACGTCGTTACCATTGAGTAAAATAGCTATGGCATAAAGCCCGACGTCGTATTTACTATTCGCAACGAGGCGCGATGATGGCTTTGGTGACCAATTTGTCCAATGAAGTCTACGCTGGTAATTCCCGGCGTGGAATTCCTGTTTCTTATCTGGGTGCATTTTGGATTGGACATCTGCATTTCATACACGCATGTTTATTGACTTATCTGCTATCATGTCATAAATTTGTCTACCTCCTTAACTATAAACTGTACTAGGTGTCATATGGTATGCGTTGCGGTAAATTTAGTGTCGTGAGATTAGTTAGAAGGTTGGAGTGTTTTCCTTCTGGGCCTTGGCTCATAGCATTTGTGCCACATGTAAGAGTTCTTAGAGGAAGTCAGCTCAGAGGGAGAAGAAGAGTTGGAAGAACAAGGTGAGCCCCAATCGCACACGAATCTAGTGGATGCATTCTGAGGAGTTGAAGCTTCTTCTTTCGTTTTTATATTCAGATTTCTCGTGTTTAATGTAATTGTTGAAATTTCTTGGTGGAACTGTAATATTTATGTACTTTTGAACGGTTCAGAACTCCTTTATAATGCAATAATTAACGTATGTAAATATGAATGAATGGCTAGAATATCCCTCTATTTATGTTTATATATGTCTCGACGTGGCCGGAGGACGGGGCATCACAGTTGGTATCAGAGCTTAGGTTTAGTGAACCTTTAGGCCTTGGGTTATGGGAAACCATGCATTCTGTTGCGTTGGAGCTCTGTAGGATGCGTTGTATTACTAATAATTATCATCTATACATTATAAGAACTAAAATCTTCTACGCCTGAGTCTTATAGTAAGTCGTGTTAGGACGTTACCGGGATCGAAAGCAGCAGGGAATCTACATGCGAAGGATGGGTATGACCATCGAGATCGAAGACCAAAAATTCATGCAGCGGGTTATCTTCTTTTAAGGGGGGTAGATAGGAGTACGCACTAGGAGAAGTTTTAGATATCACCTGGAGAAGCACCGTTAAAACCCCGCGACTTCATCCTAATGAATTCTTTTCTCTTTTACTCCATGCCTTAGTGTCAACTTTTTGAAGATCTTTTGTATGTCCTTCCTTCTTATATCATTAGTCCTCAACGATACCGTCATGTGTTGTTCGTCGGTAACCTTTATACACGCAAGTCTTGTTGAGAACCCTATTAGGAATTCAACTCTAGAAAATACCCTTGTCCTCAAAGTTTTCATACCTCGATAATGACCGGTATTCGCATGTTGATTCTCCTTCAATTCAAGTCATTATCCTTGATCAAACTCTTCCCTTGAAGAACTCGATATCAATTCTTTGTTAATTACCCGTCCAAAACATTCAACATTGATAACATCTCTTTCCATTATTCATTTTCTCTCGATTTTGAAACCACAGTCTGTTGCAGTGATTTTGCGAATTCTTTGTACACTCTTGAAATCCCAACCTGGGAAGCGAACTTGGATGCTTGAATTGAAGTACGTTAGGCCGACGTAACTTCAGGGCAAAGTATCTAGTTAGGCTGCCCTTCTTGATATCTCCTTTATCATAATCTGATTGTACTGGATTAGTTCCAAGGACACTTGTTTAAAGTATTGTTTATTGTCCTCCTCTTGTTTTACCTATATTTGAACCTCAAATGAGCACTCAATTTGTGTCAACGATAATTGTCTTAACTGTGACCGTTTAACCTCATCCAACATATCTTTGAACTACCTAGGCTCTGCCCTAAGATGTTCTAACCCCATGCATGCTTTTGATCGTCGACCTTCAAAATCTTGTCCCATAAATCTATGAGTAACAATGATCTTCAGGATATTACGTAATTAGACCTTAGCGCTTTTATGAGAAACTGAGACGATGTACGAAAATCTCTTAACACCTCTTCAAGCGTGAAGCAAATTTCTTCATGATGTCACAGCTTATAATATCTATCAATGTTTGCGTTTAATAAAGTTTTGAAGATCCAGGCTCCCGTTTGCAAGAATGGTTAAGTATGGGCTTATTCAACTAACTATATCTTTTCAAAGGTCCCGACAAATGAGACTATCCCATCAACAATCTAAAATACAAATGACAGCTTCACATCAAAAGATTTGCGACACCACCATATAGTACAATTCAACCTTCTACTGACTAGTTTATAGCCGACCCACCCATCCGATAAATCAAGAAGTAACATATTCATATCGGTAGTAAGGAAGTAAAAAAATGAGAAATTAGCCACTAAGTCATAATGGATCACATGACTAGGTAATTACTACAACCATATCTATTATTACGTTCGTTTTAACCTAGAATGACCAACCACTTGAGAAAAATGATCCAATTATTTGAAGAGACATTCAAACCTAACGTTCTAGCACATCAAGAACATACGGTAGAGGCCACAAGAAACGGAGCAACCTTTAGAAAGACTAGAGAGAAAATGAAAGCATATGATTATAGACTTTGTCATCAAGATTAACAAGATCACCTCAAAGACCGATAACTCTTTAGTTAAGCAATTCTAGGGTTCGAGTGCCAAGGAGTTTGTGGAAATAGTAAGTCCCATTGACGCTGAAGATTGTTTGAAGGGTGGAGTGCGCATTTTAGACAGACTAAGTTATTCACATGGTAGACTTTTAAAGTATAAGCTTGTATTCGTTTGGCGTATGGATTGTGTAGCTCTTATGGAGTGGTATTTGGTTACCATTATGGTATCGATGTGAGTTGCAAGGAAGTTGCTTTTGAAAACCTTTTGTGATGTGACCTATTAGAGCAAGTTTGTTTAGATTAGTGAGTAGATGTTGTTGGTATAGAGAAGAAATTTTCTTATCGGAACGTATAGACTCTATGTATGAGAAATTGAAAGGTGATATAATTCTATTTGTTTCTGGTGAAGTTGCGTAGAAACCTAATGTGAGTATGTGGGAGGAATAAGTGTTTGGATGAAAAGAGTGGAAGCGTAAGTAAGATTATACGAATTCATGGGTGTAATTTTTGTAATTAGCCTTGAGTGAATCGAGTGCCTTCGTAGAATGTGGGAAAGATGAAATAATTAAAATGTGAAAATGGTTCTTAGCTCGATTGTGTGGCAGAAAGTGTGTGAAGGGATTGAGTGATGGTGATAAGAGATTTTAGAATCAGGAGTTAGTATAGTTCGGTTAAAGGATTGTAGGGTAGATGGTACGTATGTGAAGGAAATATGTGATGAGATTGTGATTAGATTCGTATGAGTAAGCATATACCTAGGGAGCATTTAGTCTGTGTGGTATGTTTAGCCCTAGTGGCTCATTAAGTTCAAGTGGTGGTAGAAATCTTGATGGTCGTAAGGCTAGAGTAGTCCAACATAAGGTGATGATGTGGTTTCGAGTTAATAGTCGTTAGTCGATCGGTAAGTAGTCTTTGATGTACGTTTGAATATGGCAATGAGTTAGTTTTTTGTAGAGTGGAAGACTTTTTAGACAGAAGTGGACAATGTTTGAATCAGTTTCGGTGGTGGGCTAGTTTAGAGACATGATCGCTTGTGTAAGTCGTACTCGATGTAAGTGGTGTTTTGGAGCCAATGTGTTCTCAATGATAGACTGGGATCATGATACCATAAATTGAAAGTGCAGG
>JAOTRH010440978.1:0-32926 GCA_034768845.1 Heliamphora exappendiculata
ATTACCTATTTAGTATATATATATATATATATATATATATATATATATACACATCAGATTGGGTTGCTATTGCTCAGTAGTTGTGAGGTAGAGTATTAGAAAGGAAAAAAAAAGAGGCAAAGAAGAAGAACAAGACCGAGCGCTGCACCCTGTCGCTGCATCCCATGCCTCTGGTCACCACCGGCGCCGACGCCACCGTCGTCCTCTGTCCACCGTTGCCGACACCGTCGCCGCCTCGCCAACCGCCCGCCACCACCGATGCTTCTAGCATCCCAAGAAACCCCCCATGCAGTCCCGATAGTGTGACGCGCACACACACTACCACACCCGGATGTTACTATTTTGCACCGTTTCTGCCACCACTCACTGCCACTACCACCCGACACCCTTGGGTTCAACCTTTTGATAGCCTAACGCCGTTAGTGAACGACGTCGATCGCTAGAAAACTATTTTGGCGAACCTGAACTAAGAAATTATCATTTTATGATTTTGTTTAAAAAATAATTTTTGGCCTTAATTTGAACCACCACAACCATCACCTCGAACCTCCGTTTCAACAGTCATAAGTTTTGTTAGGTTCACCTCACGGCTACCAACACATAGTCGTGAACGGCAGTCATGTTAGAGATAAAACTTTCAAGATCATAATTTTTGCAAATAATTATCTAAAAAAAATTAACTAGACGGGCAAACGACAAAACGGGCTCCAGATAAAACTTTTGATTACGAACGATCAAAATAAAACCCGTGCATCTGAAGTTAATTTAGAAGAATACCTTTTTACCAGTCAAATTTTCAACTATGATTTGAATCCAAGTTGAAGCTCTTGTTAGATCTTCTACTGTATTTCCTTATGTGATTCCTGGATATAGTGTAGGTTATAATCCTCGAAGAACTCGTACCGAAAGAACCTAGATAGCTTTAGTCTTAAAGACAAGTTATGAAACTAGTTTAGCCTACCTGCATATTTATAGGGCTACAGTAAGGACCTGTGAAGTAATTATGAGTAAAGCTTCTAGTAGAGCACAGACACGTATCAGCGATTTTTGCAATTAAGAAAACCTTATAGCGTTATTTGTAATTATGAAAAACTAGCAGCGATTTTTATAATTTTCATAAAATACTGAATTACAGTTCACACCACAAAAGAACTATAATTGTACTCTGACCCAGAATCTCAAGACCATCTTGCATTGAGCTCTTGTTATTAAATGCTTACAATTTCTCCCCACGTTAAAATTTTTGATACCTTCCAATTAAATTTAATTACTGATAATTTAATTTAGTCGGCATCTTGATATTTCTTAAACTCTTCTGCATAACTTATTTGACCGCCGGATAATCAAATCCACCTGCAGAATTTGACCCGGTCAAAACTTATAAGCTTTCTTAAAAGGGTATCGTCAATCCCGATCTTTTAGGAGTTGGATTCCGTCAATAATGAATATTCGCCATGTAAAAAATACCGCTATCCTACTCACCGGGAATATAGACCCATATAAGATCGCATCCTCTAATGAATCAAAATAACGAATATTAAATATATGCAAATTAATAATTATTTCAGGATTAAGAGGATAAACCCTATTTATAATAACTTTGGGGTGTGAATTAATTTATATAATCAGTATAAAATTAATTACCCCAAATGTCTCGTTCAATACACACAAAGTGCACTAGCATAAAGAGTCAGAATAATAGCCAATACTATTATCTGTTTCCAGTAACCAAGACAAGCCTACTAAAATTCTGTGCCACAGTCGTACCGATGATATATTTATTTTCATGAAAACTGTGAACATAAAATTTATATTCTACAAAAACCTAAAATTTGGTCTTCTGTGTGTAAGCCGTACTCTATACAACAGATTAAATCCTATACGGAATATTGGACATCTATGCAGTAACATTAAATAAATAATACACATACATTGTTCATAAAATGAAAATTTAATTTTATTAAAATTAAATTAAATATTAAAAAATAGTTTTCAGTATACCAACCCTAACAATCTTCCACTTATACTCAAAATCATGCTGCCATATATCTGACTCCCATGCCCTCTACATGACTATCAAAAGTCATAGCCGATAAGCTATTTGTAAAGAATCTACAAAGTTATCTCATGATGTAAGCTCTGTGTCTGACTAAAAATATGAGTCTGTGTACCCCAAAGGTACTAGACTGTCTGCCTAGTAAACCAACATATAATTCTTAGTCCTTTTCAGGTACTTAATTATATTTTTTATCGCAATCTAATACTCTTGCCCTAGGTTAGACTGATATCTGCTAACGATGCTAACGGCAAAGCAGATGTTGGGTTTAGTATAAAGCATAGCATACATAAGACGTCCTACTACCTAAGCATAAGGAACCGCCTTCATCTTCTCTATCTTATCAGGTCTCTTAGGACACTGATCATTGAATAGAGTAATTTAATGCCTGAAAGGGAGAAATCTTTTCTTGGAATCCTACGTGCTAAAATGAGCAAGGATGTCATTGATATATTTTGCTTGTGATAAGCCCAACATTCTTTGTTTCTGATCTCGCATAAGCTTGATTCCAAGGATGTGACTGGCTTCTCCCAAGTCCTTCACATCGAACTGCCCAGATAACCATACTTTAACCGTAGATAATGCCCCCACATCATTTTCGATGAGAAAGATATTATCTACATAAAGTACTAGAAAGATCACCACACTTTCGTCACACTTCTTGTACACACAAGACTCATCCACACTCTGATCAAAGTTATAAGACTTAATGGCTTGATCAAACCGAGTGTTCTAACACCTTAATGCCTACTTAAGTCCATAAATAGATCTCTTAAGCTTACACAACATGTGTTTCTGACTTTTTGCAATGAATCCATCTGGTTGTATCATATAGATACACTCATCAAGACTTCTATTAAGAAAAGTTATCTTGACATTCATTTGCCATATTTCATAGTCAAAATGAGCAGCAATGGATAAGAGAATTCGGATAGACTTAAGCATAGCTACCGGTGAAAAAGTTTCTTTATAATCGATCCCTTCTTTTTAAGTACCCTTTAGCAGCAAGACTAGTTTTGAAGATTTTAGCCTTCCCATCTACTCCTCTCTTCCTCTTGTAGATCCACTTACATCCAATGAATTTTATCCCTTCGGGTGGTTCTACAAGTTTCTAGACCTGATTAAAATATATAGATTACATCTCTAAATTCATTGCACTTTGCCAAAGATCTCCATCTTTGTCTTGAAGTGCTTCATTGTAGTTACAGGGTTAGGTATTCCGTTATATTGGGATGCTGTCAAAAGACTCTCCTAAGAATATATACCGATTAGGTTGATGAATAACCCTCCCACTATGACAAGGCACTGCCTGTGTCTGTGTACTAGCAGTAACACGCTGTGTAGAATTTGAACCCTGTGCATCAGCACTCTGTTTTATATTTGCACATGTCCCGATAATTCTCCCACTACGACGAGATAATAGAATATCAGTGACTTGTTCTTCCGTTCTACTGGTATTTCTTCTCAGTTTTTCCAAAATAATGTTGCTTTTGGGCCTGTGATCCATATTATAATTCTCTTTCAAGAGTCGGGCATTGGTGCTAACAATGACCTTCTAATCCTTAGTAGTATAAAATCGACCACCCTTCATTCCTTTAGGAAACCTCACAAAGAAACAGACTTCTGTCCTCAATTCCAATTTTCCCGCGTTCCCTTTCAGCACAAGTGCTAGATACCCCCAAATTCAAATGCGTTTCAGACTAGGCTTACGCCTGGTCCGCAATTCTATGGGAGAAAAAGGTACTGACTTACAAGGCACCATGTTCATAATGTAAGCTGCTATCACTAAAGTGAGTCCCCAAAACGAATCGGGTAAACCTGAGTAACTCATCATTTACCCTACCATCTCTATAAGATTCCTATTTCTTCTTTTTACTACACCATTCTGCTGTGGTGTGCCAGGTGCTATCAACTAAGATATAATCTCCTCTAATGACATGTAGTCTCTAAACTCTCTAAAGAGGTATTTCCCGCTATGATCGGATCGTAGTGATTTAATACTTTTACCCAGACGCTTTTTTGCCTCTGCCTTGAATTCTTTGAATTTCTAAAAGCATTTAAACTTACAACTCATCAGGCAAATGTATCCATACCTTGAGTAGTCATCAATGAAACTGATGAAGTACTCAAAGCCACTCTATCTTGGATTGTCATAAGACCACACACATCAGAATGAACCAGCTCTAATAGTTTTTTAGCTCTATAGCCTTTGGCCAAAAATGACCTCTTGGTCATTTTACCTTCTAAGCAAGATTCATAAACTGAAAGTGCCTCCACTTTCAATGAATTCAAAAGTTCATATGCTACCAATTTATTTATCATTTTTAGATTAATATGACCCAAGCGTAAGTGCCAAAGAAAGGTTTGGTTCATTAAAAGAAGAAAACTTTCTCTTATATAGTAAATTAGATGTGTTATTTATTTCAGTCAGTTGCAATGTAGGAGAGATTGAAGTAATATTATAAATATCATCCACCAATGTACTAGAATAGATAACCCGTTTATTATCCTTAATAACCAAAGAGTTATTAAAATAAGCCAAATATTTGTCGTTAACTAATTCAGAAACGAAAACTAAGTTTCTTCTAATGGTAGGTAGATAAAGACAATATCTCAATATTAAAACCCAATCTCTACCAAAACTGAGAGTGGCATCTCCAACTGTAATTACTGTTACCTTTGTATTATTGCGCATATATAGGTAAATCTCCACATCACTAAATTGTCAAATTTTTTGAAACCTTTACAATGAATTACAGATAAGATTAGTGGCTCCCGTATTTACACACCAGGTACCGGTAGATAGCACTGCTAAATGTATTTTTACAACTAGTGAATAGAAATTACCATGTATGTTTTGCCATCAGAGAAATACTAGACATAGCTTTTTCCAGTGCCGTGTCTGGTTGCAGTGAAAACATCTATTTTTTGATTTTTTTACACCAGTCTTTGGCCCACTAACTACCCTAGAAACCGTGTATCCTTATTTCTAAACCTTTTTCTTTTTCATGCCTTTCGGCCTAGAGGAAGAACCTTTTCTGAAACAGACACATTTTCTGATATTGAAAGAATGCCATTGGTAATTAAAGTTATATTCAAGTTTTTTTTTCAGTCAATAATATTTGGTCCCGTAAGTTTGTTTTCTTTGAGTATTAAAATAAGTTGGTTGAAAGTCATTTTAATCTTGAGAATCACATAATTAAAATACTATTAATTATGATGAGCAAAATTTTGAATTCATTTTAATTTGGTTCCTTCTATCATTTTAAAATTAATTCGCCAGCAGCTTGGTAACCTGAGAATAGCATGCCTCGATGGGAGAACGTCTACTATTCTTTATAAGACTAGACAGACTAATTCTTTTTAATTTTACTATCTAGGCAATTGACCTTACCATGTAAAATTAAATAGCTGATATAATTTTGGTCTAGTATATATAATAGCAACAACTCAGATAGAGAGAATAATATTATATACAGCTAAGTGTTAACCATCACCTAATCCCAAATCAATCGTTTCGCAATGAACCATTCAGATGCAGAAGTGATTGTCACGCCCCAAATACTAGGGTCACGCGAAAGCCCTCCAAAACCGTTTATGAAAATAAGGTTTACAGTTGAAAAATCTTCAACTCAAAAATATACATCATTTGGATAAAAAATCTCCACAGTTTAACTCTCATGAATATTAAACATGCAATCTCACACTTGAATAAATATATCGCCTCAAGGCGTACAAAATCAACTTTTAGAAACAGGCACTATATGTAAAAGTACATGTCTGAAACAGGGAAACTACAACTAGTCTTTCGCCACTACAGAAATCTAGGTCAACTCCACATTCTCACTTGAAAATATTTTTACAGCAAAATCTCACACTGTAAGCCGAAGTCCAATAGAAAATAGACAGTAATGTTGTAAAGCAGACTATGCAATCACACACACACGGGCTCAACCACAGGAGCCAAAAAGGGTTTTTCTCTCAAAAAAATCACAAGTTTTCTGTCAGACTAACACGAGTCTCAAAAAGGTTTTATCTCGTAAAATCACACATTCTTCATCTTTCAAACTATGCATATCATCCTAATGGACATCATGCCACTGCTAAGGGAAAGTGTAAACAAACAGTATGCTCCACTTAGGCCACTCAACCGAGAAGAAAGATAAAATATAATCCTATGTACCGACTCTACCACACAGACAAAGGTAACAACTATAGACTCCTCTCCATTGTCCTAGTCCTAAACCACTTAAGGCTTGCTAGATATTGACAAGTTCTATACGGAGTTACAACAATAAAGCCACTCACAAAGTAACATACTTCTTTAAAGATTTCCACAATCGTTGGACGAAGCTAACCAAACTACGTTTACAGAGATTAACCCGAGGGACCGTAGCAAACCCACTCTGCGCACGTTTTTTGACTTCCACTAAGGAGTAATAGAAGCCCAACTCAAAATCACACATTGTCACGGTACATCTATGGAAACATTTAAAAATCCACCATAGCTCATCAACGAGAACCTGTAAAATAGTTCTACATCGCATGTATAAAAGAGATCCAATCTATTCACATGAAGATCAACAAGCATGTAACAACATATTTCCAACAAAACGTTATAAAAGATAAGACTCAACCCCAAGGCTTAGCTCCAAACCTCCACGAACATGTTTTTCATAAAAACACCTCGTTTTCAAATCTCCTTATGAAAACCACGGATATACAACCATCCAAAACATGTATAAACCAAGAAAAGGCGTAAACCCGCTTTTTACCCAAAACTAAGGTTTAAAACATGAAAATCACATTTAATGCATTTCTACCCGGTGAAAACAAGTATAATTACATGCAACACCCTTTAACAGCAGTATGGTCTAGAATCCTACCTCAAAGAGCTAGAAGCTCAATGCCTCAAAATCCAATCTTGTCGGAACGAGAATCCGTCCGGATGGATACGAAGCCCACGTCGTCGACAGCAAGGATCTGCTATCGACCACCAAAAATAAATTCTCGGGCCCCCTAGAAGCTAGAGAGAAGGTAGAGAAATGAAGAGGGAGAGAAGATATGCTTTGAAAAGATATTTTTGGACCAAAAAGATATTTTGTAGCCTTTATAGAATTTCGCACCTAGGACCCACCGCTCGAGCGGACCCCTTGCCGACATAAGCTCTATCGCACCACCGTTCGAGTGTCTAATCACCGCTTGAGCGGTTACCTCTCGGACCATCACTCTGCCACCAGCCCGCTCGAGCAAGCTCCTTATCGCTCAAGCGGTCGTCACTAGGAGAAAAACTGAGAAAAGCAACCAAGCCGAACCCCGCATGCATAACACGTATAACACCTATGCAAAACATGATGTTCTACAACTTGAAACATAAACCATACAACACAGAGATACATATACGGAAAGAAGCACATCAACATAGATAGATATCTCAAAAAGAGACGGGTCTAGGTCTCACAGTGATCTACACCAATAATTATCCAGTATTATCCCTAAATGAGATTTGTACTAGTAATACCGCAATTAATCTATCTGATGGGGAGGGAGGCCTTACTACCAACACGCAGGGTTTAATTATATCGCCTATAAACTAGTGACGGAGACCGCGGAATTTATCTATGAATAAGTTTCCTTTCAACTTAGATTTTTAAAACATTTTTTAGGGTTATAAAAATTTGTTTCATTAAAATAAATTTATTAATTTCAAAAATTACATGATTTGAAAGAATCAAACATCTTTCTGTGTACACGATTCTAAATATTCTAGTTTTATCCAACCATCTTTTCGTGTTTACATGCGTAACAAATAAAATTGAATAAATGCACAATTTTTCTTTTAGCTTTTCAGCTAAGGTAGTGATTAAAGGCATTTATTTATTTTATTTTTTGTTTTACATTTTTCAAAAATAATAATTTATTTCGATTATATATTTTTTTATTTAATTAATTTAAAATCCTGAATTAATTCCTATATTTTTCAAAGATATTCAATTTTATGAAAAATCATCTTAAATGTGATATTTTGTAACAAAAAATATATCTAAAAATTTTTCATTTAATTAAAATTAATTGATTAAAAAAACTTATTTTTATTTTTTATTACAAAATATTTTAATTAAAATTGAATTTTCAAATTAATTAAATTAACAGGATAAATAAAATAGATATGCAATCATCCATGCAGTTCATATATATAAACACGATATGCATGTATCCCGATTTTATGATCCAAGTGAAACGCTAAATCGTTTCAGTCTCCCAAAGAAGATAAGCTGAAATAATCATCTTTTATCGTTGATTCCTGTATCCTGTATCTTGATTACGTTAGGATTCCCTGATACTATCTAATATATCAATATATATCAAATTAGTCATATATCTATCAGAAAATCAACACAAAATAGCCTTGGGAGAGAGAAATCGCTGGCCCACCACCAGCCACTGCTGGCGCCACCTAACCGCCACCTCATTTGAGCTCCGTTTTTTGCGAGCTTTATACCGTTGGAAATCTATCAAAATATGGGATTTTTTTGTTAAAAAATCTGTTGAAAAGCTACTTGAAAATGGCCAAAAAAACTGCACAAACTACAAAAAACGTTGCTGGCCGCAACAGCACTGGGCCGCCAACTTTCCAAGGCTTTTTCGACCTCTTCCCGAACTTCGTTTTCAACGTAGTTTATACCAAAAGAAAACTCTCAAAAAGTACTATTTTTCTATGAGAAAATCTGCTCAAAAACATGTGAGACCAGGCTTCATTTCTTTTTCATTATATATATATTCGACGTGTTCGTTTATGCTTCTTTGTCGTAGAACATCATGTACATGTGTTTTACGTTTTCTCGAGTTTCAATCAGGCTTGTTTGGTAAGCTTTTGGACTGTAAAACCTATTTTTGACGCAAGGGTTCTTTTCTCTGTCGTCTAGTCGACTGGGCTGGCTGATACAGTCGGTTGAGTCAACAGTGGGTTGGTTTAGTCGACTAACTGGGGTAGGTCAGTCAATTGGGTTGTGTCGGTGGAGCTTTTTAGCATTTTAATAGCCTTTGTCAGTCGATTGAAGGGGATGTTCAGTCGACTGACCTCTTATTTTGCCGTGGTCTATAAATATCTAAAGGCTGAAGATATTCTGAAAAACCTATCTTCTTGCCTAGGTTTCTCTTTTCTCCACCATCTCTCTAGATTCGTGGGGTGCTCGGGCCTAGTTTTTGATGAAAAACCTATCTTCTTGACCTCTTATTTGGACATAATCTCGTTTTCACAAAGTTTAATTTTTGAGGTGTTGAGTTTTGACTCATCGACGTAGGATCCTGGACTATGTTTTCTTTAAAGGGTGCTGCGTGCAGTTAGACGCTTTTCTACCTGTTAGAAATGTTTTAAATGTTGTATTTTTATGTTTAAACCATGTTATTTGGATAAAAAACATATTTTGTGCTTTTTCTTAGTTTTTACATGATATCAATGCGTGGGTGTCTATGGTTTTCAAAAAGGTAATTTTGAAAACGTAAGATTTATAAAAATCTAAAAAATTATGTTTTAGAGGTTGTGAGCTAACCCACAAGGTTGAGCCACAGATTTGAAATGTTTTGATAGAAATGGTGAAAATATTTTTGAAAATATTTTTGTTTGATCACCATGATTAATGGATGGTGTGGCGGATGGCTAGTGGATCTTTTTATAAATGATTAATGTATAATTGTTTAAAGGTTTTCGTAGTTGAGCTACTTGTTGGTTTTAGATAATTCTATAGATGTGCTGGGGTAGCAGGTATGGGTTGGGCTGCCATTGCTCCTTCGTGAAAGTTTGAAAACTTGCACAGGTGGTGCTTCGTTCCTTTCGGTTAATCCCTGTAAAGAAGTGGTGGGTGCTTCATTCCCTTGGTTTAGCTGTAAATAAAGTGGTTTATGTTGTTGTGACTCCGTATAGAACTTGTCATTGCCTAGAAGGTCTTAATGACTCAGGAATAGGATAATGGGAAGGAGTTTATAGTTGTTATCTCTATTTCAGGTGTGACAGAGCCTATATATAGGGTTATTTCTCAGTTGTGTGATCCGAGTTGAAAATAACGTTTTGTTACTATTTTCTTTAACTGTTAAACATTATTTTCATAGTTAAAATGCTTGATTTTGAGAATGAAAAATCATTTTGAGACTCGTGTATGCTTGATGAAAAACTTGAGATTTTATGAAGTAAAACCGTTTTGAGGCTCATGTGATTGAGTTGAACTTTATGCTATGTGATTGCATATCCTGTTTTACTGCATTATAGTTTGTTTCGATTGGACTTCGGTTCACGTAGTGAGATTTGTTAAAAACCTTTTTCAGGTGTTGATGATCACAAGAAGTTGATCTAGAGGTGCCCGTGGTGGCGAAAGACTTTGTATAGTTTTTCTTTTTGTTATGAAAACATGTGTTCCTACATGTGTTGCCTATTTTCGAGGGCGTGTTTGTAAGCCATGAGGCGATATATTATACATGTATGAAAAAGTATGTATGTTGTACTGAAAGATGAACTTGGGGTACTCTTTCTAATTCTAAATGCTCTATTTTGGTTGATTGTTTTACGAGTAAAAAAACTATCTTTTTTTACGAATGTTGGTTCGGTGGGTTTTTCAAGTGACTCTGGATTTTTGGGGCATGACAAAACATCTTGAAAAAATGCCAAAAAACCTCCTGGATCAGACTACTGCCGCTCTTATGCACCGCTGCCTTGCACTGCCAACTTCCTGAGAATTTTTTGATCTCTTCCTGAACTCTGTTTTCGACGTACTTTATGTCATTTCAAAGCTCTTTAAATGTAGAATCTTACTGTCAAAAGAACTGCTCGAAAATAACCCGAAAAGCTATTTAAAAACTACCTAGAAGACACTGCTGCTGTCGGCCTGTTTGCTGCCTGTTTGGGTTGTTGATTTTGGCCCAATTTTTTTTGGTTTTTGACAACATTTTGATGTATGTTTTATTGCTATATTATATTTAAAAAATTACCCAAGAAAATTCCCAAAAAGGCCTGAAAAATCATAAAAAAACACTGCCGAACTATCGTTAGCAAAGTCGCCAGAACCGGGCTGTTTTGGTGATTTTTTCTCGCTATTTTTAATTTATTTTTTATTCTTAAATACTGCAACAAAATTCACTAGAAAAAACCGTTTAAAACCATTAAAAACTTACCATGATCCGTGGCCCGTAAAAACCCGTACCACCGTAGGTGCTGCCACCGTTCTTCGTGTTCTTGGATATATTCAACTTGTTCTTAAATAATCTAAACATATATTTTAAAAACAAAAACTATCTATTACATCGATCCTATGTTTCGAAGTCTCACATTTGATCTATCACAGTCAACCCCCATGATTAAAAAAAATTTATAATCATCATTCACACCATTCAATCAAACATGAAAAATAAATAACGATCATAAAATCAGAATTAGAACGCCTGTAAAATAATAGTTAGCACAGTTTTAAAACTACCCAATCCGGATAGCCGTAAACAAAAAATAAAACAGCTCTGATACTAATTGTTGGAGACAAAACTCCCAAGATCGTTATTTTTGAAAACGATTATCTGAAAAAAAATTAGCTAGATGGAAAACTACCAAAACGGGCTCTAGGTAAAACTTTTGATGAAGAACGATAAAAATATAACCCGTGCATCCGAAGTTAATTTAGAAGAATACTTTTTTACCGATAGAATCTTCAACTATGATTTGAATCCAAGTTAAAGCTCCTGTCAAATTTTCTACTATATTCTCTTATACAATTTCCGGATATAGTGTGGGCTATAATCTTCCAAGAACTTTTACCGGCAGAATTTAGATAACTTTAGTCTTAAAGACAAGTTTTGAAATTGGTTCAACCTACCTGCATATTTATAAGGGTATAATAGGAATCTGGGGAGTAATTATGAGTAAAATTTCAAGTAGAACAAAGGCACGTATCAGCGATTTTTGTAATTAAGCAAATCTCATAGCGGTATCTGCAATTATGAAAAACCAGCAGCGGTTTCTACAATTTCTATAAAAGACTGAATTATAGTTCACACCACTAAAGAACTATAATTGCACTCTGACCCATAATCTCAAGATCATCTTGTATTGAGCTCCTGTTATTAAATGTTTACCATTTCTCCCCGTGTTAAGATTCCTGATACCATCCAATTAAATTTAATTACTGATAATTTAATTTAATCAATATCTTGATATTCCTTTAACCCTTTCACTTAACTTATTTGACCACCGAATAATCAAATCTACCCATAAGGTTTGGGCTAGTTAAAATTCGTAAGCTTCCTTAAGGGGATATTGTCAATCCCGATCTTTCGGGACGTGGATTTCGTCAATAATTAAAATTCACCATATAAATAATACTGCTATCTAACTCACCAGAAATATAAACCCATGTAAGATCGCACTCTTTAATGAATCAAAACAACAATTATTAAATTTATGCAAATCAATTATTATTTCAGGATTAAGAGAATAAGCACTATTTATAACAATCTTGGGGTATTAATTAATTTATATAATCAGTATAAAATTAATTATCCCAAATGTCCCGTTCAATACACATAAAATGTACTTGCACAGAGAGTCAGAACAATAGACGACTCTATTATTTATTTTCCGTAATCAAGACATGCCTACTAATACTCTGTGCTATAGTTGTACCGATGGTATTTTTATTTTCATCTAAACAGTGAACATAAAACTTATATTCTGTAATAACCTAAAACCTAATTGTGATATCCTGGTTTTCCATATCGAAAAGGGAGAGAGAGTTCCTGAACTATAAAGGAAAAACCTTTGACCCTTATATTCAACGAGGTCTTTTCCCAGGTGGTAAAAACCCTAGCAAAACTCCGCAGTTAAGCGTGCTTGAGCGGGAGCAATGCAAGGATGGGTGACCCCCTGGGAAGAACAAAATCGTGAGGGCTTTTGCTCAAAAAGAACAAAATCGTTTCCATGTGAAGGGTCGGGGTGTTACAGATGGTATTAGAGCCGACTATCCTCACCTCATAGTGTGGGACCCTACCGTCTCGCGTGACATGTGGGCGGGCTACTAAGTAGGCGGGTCGATAAGGACTGGCAGGCTACTGCACAGGGACGTGAAGCCCTAAGGGGGGTGGATTGTGATATCTTGGTTTCTCACATCGAAAAGGGAGAGGGAGTTCCTGGGCTATAAAGGAAAAACCTTTGACCCTTATATTCAACGAGGCATTTTCCCAGGTGGTAAAAATCCTAGCAGAACTCCGCAGTTAAGCGTGCTTGGGCGGGAGCAATGCAAGGATGGGTGACCCCCTAGGAAGAACAAAACCATGAGGGCTTTTGCCCAAAGCGGACAATATCGTTGCCATGTGAAGGGTCGGGGTGTTATAGATGGTATCACAGCCGACTATCCTCACCTACGAGTGTGGGACCCTGCCGTCTCGCGTGACACGTGGGTAGGCTACTAAGTGGGCGGGTCGATAAGGACTAGCAGGCTACCGGAGCTGGCAGGTTACTGCACGGGGACGTGCAGCCCTAAGGGAGGTGAATTGTGATATCCTGGTCGAAAAGGGAGAGAGAGTTCTTGGACAATAAAAAAAAAATCTTTGACCCTTACATTCAACGAGGCCCTTTCCTAGGTGGTAGAAGCCCTAGCAGAACTCCGTAATTAAGCGTGCTTGGGCGGGAGCAATGTAAGGATGGGTGACCCCCTAATAACTACAAAATCGTGAGGACTTTTGCCCAAAGCGGACAATATCGTTGTTATGTAAAGGGTCAGGGTGTTACACTGATCTTCTGTGTGTAAACCTTACTCTACACAGCAGATTAAATACTATACAGAATATTAGACATCTATGCATAACATTAAAGAAATGACACACATACATTGCACATAAAGATTTCATAAAATAAAAAATTTAATTTTATTAAAATAAAATTAAATACTAAAAATATGATTTTCAGTATACCAACCCTAACAAGTCAAAGCCGACATCCGAGTTGTTCTAACGTGCATCCTAAAGTTGAGTCGAAAAAAGCGTGAAAACCGAGCACGCACCGTGCGTACATGCACGCGCTGGTGGTTTACGCACTAATGGTTAGTTTTGTGATGTTGTAGTTCTGTTATGCTCTATTTGATTTTTATGTTCTGTTTAGATTATGTTTGGTGGTGTTGTAATTTTATTATTAACTTAAATTCAAAAAAGGAAAAAAAATGAAATGAAGCATATTATGGAAATAAAATAAATATTGTATGTATAAAAATGTATATTTTTGTAAAGACAAAATGCAATAACAAAGTTAAAAGAGCTTTTATTTAAAGTTAATATGTTTTGCCTACTGTTGTGTTGGGTTGGTTTGGTTTAATAATAAAAATAATAATATTGATAAAGATAGATTTTATTAAAGTTATGAAAAAGAAAATAATTACACTATATATATATCAATACTTTTAAAAAATAAATAATTCTATCATTTAATATGACATAGTTATTTTAAAAGACAAAAAGATTTTAATAAAAATATGTTTGTAATTTTATATGTTACAAAAATAAAATGTTTTATAAAGTCAAAGTTAATATTTTTACGTGTTTTCTTTAGTTTTAATGATTCATGTTACTAGTTATAGTGGTCATAATAATTTAAAATTTAAAAGCTCAAGTATTTTTAATGAAAATTTCAAGTAATAGTTGGAAGAAATTACACTCTCATTTTTATATATCATGAATTTTAGTAAAGAAGTTAATACAGGTATGAGAATTTTTCTAAAAATAGTATTTGTTGGTTATTCAAGATTTGGAGCATTCTAAATAAAACTAAATCGAGTGTCTGCTAGATCAGGTGAGTCCATGATATCTGAATTAGTCTTTATTCCACGTGAATGCTTAATATGCTATATTGTTAAAGAATGGAAAATGGATTTTAATTATTAAACAAAAATGAATGAAAACGATGGATGAAAGACTGATTGGTTAAACGGCGTCCTGGCCATTGAAGGACGTTGAGCATACCAGCAAGGCAAGGTAATAAGGGTGGAGCCACGATCAGGTGGCTATAAGGAATGATCATGTCCATCGTATAAATTGTGGGGTCGCTCTTTACTGAATTCTAGTGCAACCGTTTAAAATATATCATTATAACACTGTATATAATGACTCACCCGAGCCTCAAAACAAGTTTGAAAATAATTTTATATCACGACTCACAAAAGCCTTAAAAACAGTTTCAAAACGATTTTGTATACATATGAAAATGCTGCAGTGCTTCTCATGCAAGGATCGACTCCTATGAGCCTCGACTCTCATGAGCTCACATACAACGCTGGTATATATGCAACACATGCAACTCACGCGACATTCGCCATCTACATGACGCAACACATGCATCCCGCACAACACACCATGTGCAACATACAAAACACGTGCCTCTTCAGGACCACTTTTTCGTCCTTTAGTTACCAACACATAAAATGCATCGTTAGGACCACTTTTTCATCCCTTCGATTCTATGCATACACGCATGCATCATTGACTAGGATTAACATATAGCCAATGTTCCTCGAACCACTTTTTTGTCCTCGAAACATCGGACCACATTTCAGTCTACGTCAACCAGAGTTAACATCTAGTGAGCCACTTTTTCGCCCACATCACATTGGACCACTTTTCCGTCCATGGGACATCGGACCACATTTTCGTCCGTCCACAAGCACACACACACACACGTGTTACTAAAACCAGAGTTTTAGATAGCCCAAGACCACATATCTTTCTTCGATTTTAAAAAATCATATAAAACCACATTTTCGTCTTACAATTCAGAATTATATAAGACCACATTTCCGTCTTATAACATGCATAAATAAAAATAAAGTTTTAAATACACATAACCACGTAAAACACTACGTTTCACATAACGGCACCACATGCCACACAACTAGACATCCACTCACCGGACAACCCGTCCTCCCACCCGGACAACCAACAACATAGAAAACCAAAACCACACCCGAAGGCTAACACCACTCGAGCGCTCGAGCGCTCAACCACCGCTTGGGCGCTCCCTTGCCCACATACATCTCTGCCACACCACTGCTCGAGCGGTCATCCACCGACCGAACTCTCGTCCACCCGCCCGCTCGAGCGCACAACCACCGCTTGACCGGTCAACGCTGGGAGGAAACCTTAACTAAGAAGCAAAACTAAACTCTGCACGCTATGATGCATTAACCACCACGCACACAACCATGCCCCAATATCATGCTAAAACAACCCACGTCATCCCCGAAGATGACGACAAACAACAAACCACCACGGCCCTGTCAAAACTGACCAAAACGAAAAACGACTAACACCCCTCTTAATGATTTTAGTCAATAAAAGCCCATAATTCCATTGACTAAGAACCACTAGAGGAGAGCCAGTCACAAACACATCACAACCCATGCCAACATATGCCCAACAAGGCCAACACGGACCCACACTCATCCAATGCAAGCCCACGATACCCATACGTGTCCTACACAACCCATGATGCCCACACGTGCCCAACACGAGCCCACGACGCCCACACGCACCCAACACAAGCCTACAACCAACCAAAACAACAAAACGCCCTAAGAAACAAGAAACTTGATAAAAAGGGTCAACAAGGATGAAAAATAATCTTTTCCCAAATATTTCGCCAAAAATAGGTGAAAAACGGTTAACAATTTTTGACACACCCTCACTCTTTTGGCCATAACTTTTTTAACAAAACTAATTTTCTTGTGAGAAAGGTGTCATTGGAAAGAAAACTTTCGGAGCTTCAATTTGAGTACAAGAACTACCAAATTATGACTCCAGACGAGGGAGATATCATCCAAACAAAATGGACCTGCGCAGCCAGTCCGCTCGAGCGAGCTACCACCCAAGAAAAATCCAAAATTTCCCATGTTCTTGAGTTCTAAGCTCCCAACTCTCAAACACACACAAACCACCATCTCAACACCAAATCAAAGCCGCTAAACACCTTCTTGACACCCTCAGACGTTCCCAAACTCGAAGCTACCACTAAACCTCGAAAGGAAAACTCAAAATCCGATTCCATCCACCGAAATCAACACAAAAATAGTTTTGAACCAAAACCCAACTTTCTTGAAACATAAATTCAATTTTTCACGCATTTTAACTAATGAAAACACATACAATTACACGTAGCACCCTTATACGACATGAGAGTCTAAGATCCAACCTCATTGAGTTAAAAACTCGATGTCTCGAACCACGTGCAAAAATGAACTTTTTCAGAATAAAAGTCTATCCGGATGAAAGTGTAGCCCACCACGAGAATACTAGGGATCTGTTGTCTGATCGTCGAAAATCAAGCCCCGAGCCCCCGAGAAGTTAAAGAGAAGACAGAGCATTTGGTGAGATTTCAAAGCTAGAGGGAGAAGATATTTTAAAAATATCTAAGACTAGATATTTATAGGCTTTCCAGAAAATATCTTTTTTTTCTGAAACTTGCATCACAGTACCCAACGGCTCTGGGAACCATCCCCACATGCATATCTAAACTCGATCATGCATAAATATGCATATAAAACATGCTATCACGTAAACAGTAAACACGCATCGAAAAATGCCAAAAAAGAAAACGGGTTAGGGTCTCACAACTCTACCCCCTTAAAGGAATTTCGTCCCCGAAATTCAGCATAAGGTCAAAAGAAATAACCTCGTCGATCACCATCGACACATGTATGAGAGGTGGTCAGCTAAATCATTCCTAGGATATAGTAAAAAAAGGTCGTAGACAACAACTAACTACCTCAAAGACATGGGATCTACATCTCATCCCAACCTCACAAGCTCACCAACTGGTGTCTCAGCACCCAACCCTCAACCAACGGAGTCCATCACTAACTCCCAAACAGATGGAAAGAAGCAACACAAAGCTCCCGTGCCAATAGGAACACTGGCCCAAAGTTTATATACTCAGAAAGTACCTCTGGTCCCTGGAGGAGTAGCTGCATCATCCGGCACAACCGGTGCCTTGGAGGAACTGGGATTTGTAAGAGTATACACTCGACCCCGTCTCATCCTAGCCTGCCCTCCATACCCTGGGACCGTCGGCTGTCGTACTGACTGAACTGAAGCACTGCGGTCAGTCACCCTAGAGGTCTGCACTGCTGGCTACTGATAACCCCGTCGGTCCTGTACTGGTGTTGAACCTGCAGTGCTCGGCACACTACCTCCCTGAGGACAGTTCCTAGCAATATGCCCTGTCTGACCACACTCAAAACAAACTGGCGGATCCCTCCGCTGTAACTGAACTGGCACTGAACTCTGAGATTGCTTCGACTGTGGATAATCCACCACACGATGCCAGGGCTACCTGCATCGATAATAGATCAACCCTCTCTAATTTGACCTCCCAAACGAGGCCACCGATGGTGCTAGTGCAGAAAACTACTATCGTGACCCTGATGGGTGAAAACTAGGGCCAGAGGACTTCTACCTCTTGCTAGAGCGTCCACCTGACTGAGCCTCCATCCCACCCTGCGGTGCTCTGATCTCCCTAGAACCTCAAATCTCGCTCAAGGTATTCTCAATCTTCGCTGTCAACTCCACCAGCTCTGTGAAAACACACAGCCCCATCCCTACCACTCGTTCTCTGATCTCCGGCCTCAAGTCCCGTTCAAACCTCCTCGATCGCAACTCATTTGTGCCCACCAACTCGGGTGCAAATCGGTACAGGCTAGTGAATCTGGCCTCATACTAAACAATGCTCATCGCCCCCTTAGTGAGAGCATAAAACTCCTCTCTGTATAGATTTCTAGATGAAGTCAAAAAATACTTCTCTAGAAAAACCTCTGTGAAAGCTGTCCACGTGCCCTCGACAGTATTCCAGGCGTATTTCAATCACTCATGAGCATCCCCTCCCAACTGGAAAGTGGCAAAAGGAACTCACAAATCATCCTCCACAATCTGCAATGTATCGAGGATCCGGGTCACCAGCTCTAACCACTCGATAGCCACAGTAGAATCAGGATCCCGACCAAAGGTAGGAGGATCCATACGTCTAAACTCCCGTATCGCCACCATTGCCCTCAACTCGGGCTCTCTCCCTCCCCCTCAAGAGGTCTCAACCAGCTGGCCAATGGATCAACCAGCGCACGCAGCAACCCTACCGTGTCAACAGGTCCTTGGGGAGCATTTGCATCCCCAACATCCGGGATAGGCACATCCCCTCGGCCCAAACCACGGCCAAGGCCTTGACCACGGCCACGTCCTCTCCTCGAAGACATCATGTCTATATGAATGGAAAATAGAACATAAGATATAGAATATCACATGAATATAAATGCTAACCACATAGCATGCTAACACATAGCCACATAGGTTCATGCTAAACAACACCACATACCGAGGAGAGCCGACAAGAACGATGCGTCCATTTGCATAACCTGCTTAGATTCCTTGCCAGAAAATACGTCAGCTAAACGCATTTCTAACTCGACTTCGAAGCTTATTAATCCAAATGCCCAAAGGAAAGACTAATCGTTCTTAAGGTTCAGCCCTCATGCCCACATATACACAACGTTCACACAGATCATGCTCATGCTATCAAAACAGCTAAGCACATGCAATCAAGCACATGCAATCAACCTCACCAGGTGATGCACCCTCTTTCCACGGCTCTTAGGCATTGGAACCCAAAGCTCTGATACCATTCTGTCACGCCCCAAATACCGGGTCACGTGATACACCCAACAACAAACATACAAAACACCAAACCCGATGTTATACTCTCAAAATAAAGCATACATGCATTTAATATTTATCGCCCTCAGACTTACAACACGCGGTCCTAACACCGCTAACATGTAAACATACATGGCTTAAAAGAAATAAAAGGAAGATTACAAATCTTCTGCCCCTCCAGCACCTTCAGATCAACCTATGTGACCGGTACCTGAAAAATATTTCAAATCCCACATCGTGAGTCAAAGCTCAGCAGAAACTAGACAAACGTGCATTATAAGCTAAACATGCTAGCAGATGTAATATATTTGTAATAACTCACCCGAGCCTCAAAACAAGTTTAAAAATAATTTTATATCACGACTCACAAAAGCCTTAAAAACAGTTTAAAAATGGTTTTGTATACATATGAAAATGCTACAGTGCTTCTCATGCAAGGATCAACTCCTACGAGCCTCGACTCTCATAAGCCCACATACAACACAGGTATATAAGAAACACATGCAACTCACGCGACATACGCCATCTACACCATGAAACACATGCATCCCGCACAACACATCACGTGCAACATACAAAACACGTGCCTCTTCAGGACCACTTTCCCGTCCTTCAGTTACCCGCACATAAAATGCATCGTTAGGACTACTTTTTCGTCCCTTCGATTCTACGCATACACACATGCATCGTTAACTAGGATTAATGTATAGCTAACGTTCCTCGAAATACTTTTTCATTCTCGGAACATCGGACCACTTTTACATCTACAGACCACTTTTTCGTCCACGTCAACCAGAGTTAACATCTAGTGAGCCACTTTTTCGCCCACATCATATTGGACCACTTTTCCGTCCATGGGACATCGGACCACATTTTCGTCCGTCCACAAGCACACGCACACGTTTTACTAAAACCAGAGTTTTAGAAACCCCAAGACCACATATCCATCTTAGGTTTTAAAAAATCATATAAGACCACATTTTCGTCTTATAATTCAGAATTATATATGACCACATTTCCGTCTTGTAACATGCATAAATAAAACTAAAGTTTTAAATGCACATAACCACGTAAAACACTACGTTTCACATAACGGCACCACATGCAACACAACCAGATGTCCACTCACCGGATAACCCGTCCTCCCACCCAGACAACCAACAACACAGAAAACCAAAACTAAATCCGAAGGCTAACACCACTCGAGTGCTCAACCATCGCTTGAGCGTTCCCCTACGGACATACATCTCTACCACACCACCGCTCGAGCGAACGACCACCGCTCGAGCGGTCATCCACTGACCCAGCTCGTGGCCACCCGCCTGCTCGAGCGGTCAACGCTGGGAGGAAACCCCAACAAAGAAGCGAAACCAAACTCTGCATACAACAATGCACAAATCACCACACACACAACCATGCCCCAACGTCACGCTAAAACAACCCACGTCATCCCTGAAGAAGACGACAAACAACAAACCACCACAGCCCTACCACAACTGACCAAAATGAAAAACAACTAACACCCTTCTTAATTATTTTAGTCAATAAAACCCCATAATTCCATTAACTAAGAACCACTAGAGGAGAGCCAGTCACAAACACATCATAACCCTTACCAACATATGCCCAACACAGCTAACACAGACCCACTCACGTCTAATGCAAACCCACGATGCCCATTCGTGTCCTACACAACCCACGACGCCCACACACGCCCAACATGAGCCCACAACCAACCAAAACAACAAAATGCCCCAAGAAACAAGAAACTTGATAAAAAGGGCCAATTAGTAAGAAAAATAAGCTTTTCCCAAATATTCGGCCAAAAACGGATGAAAAACGGTTAATAAATTTTGACACACCCTCACTCTTTTGGCCATAACTTTTTCTACAAAAACAATTTTCTTGTGAGAAAGGTGTCATTGGAAAGAAGACTTCCGGGGCTTCAATTTGAAACCAAGAATGATCCAATTCCAGGTCCAAAGGAGGGAGATATCATCAAAACAAAACGGACCTGCGCAGCTAGTCCGCTCGAGCAGACTTCGGGCGCTCGAGCGAGCTACCACTCGGGAGAAATCCAGATTTTTCCCTATTCTTGAGTTCTAAGCTCCCAACTCTCAAACACATACAAACCACCATCTCAACCACAAATCGAAGCCTCCAAACACCTTCTCGACATGCTCGGACGTGCCCAAACCCAAAGCTACCACTGAACCTCGAATGAAAAACTCAAAACCTGATTCCATCCACCGAAATCAGCACAAAAATGGTTTTGAACCAAAACCCAACTTTCTTGAAACATAAATTCAATTTTTCATGCAGTTTTAACTTGTGAAAACACATACAATTACACGTAGCACCCTTATACGATATAATAGTCTACCTCATTGAGTTAAAAACTCGATGTCTCGAACCACGTGCAAAAATGAACTTTGCCAAAATAAAATTATGTCCGGATGAAAGTGTAACCCACCACGAGGATACAAGGGATCTGCTGTTTGATCGTAAAAAATTGAGCCCTGAGCCCCCGAGAAGTTAGAGAGAAGGTATAGCGTTTGGTGAGATTTCAAAGCTAGAGAGAGATAATATTTTAAAAATATCTAAAACTAGATATTTATAGGCTCGCTAGAAAATATCTTTTTTTTTTTGAAACTCGCATCACAATGCCCAACGACTCTGGGAACTAACTCTACATGCATATCTAAACTCGATCATGCATAAAAATGAATATAAAACATGCTATCACATAAACAGTAAGCACGCATCGAAAAACGCTGAAAAAAAATGGATCAGGGTCTCACAAGCCGGTCACGGACGTTGTGTTTTGAAATGGGTCATGACACCTCATCTCACAAGGTTGTGTTACAATAACCTGACTCCCAACCGGTAAACAACAGCTATGTCACAGCCTCGAGATCACTGCTTAGGTAAACCCACAAAGAAATCATAAGGCGCTCAGTCGAAAAAGGCTAAATTTGATACTTCTCGCTTAGAGTTACCCATAACTCCCATGACTGTACAAACATCATTCATATTTCTACTGCCCGAGCATAAAAACAACTACACACATTTGAATTCCTAATTTTCTCATGTCAACCACAGGCCACTCAAACCATTAAGGTACGTTGTTCAACTTTACTACTCCACATTCCACCCCCAAGGGCAAAACAACATAACCACTCCTACCCCCAGATTCAAACACAAACAACCTCTATCTCTTCAAGAAACATCACACTTATGATACACGATCTAAGCACTGAGACCACCACACCATCAACCCTCTTCATGAGTTTCTCAAATCTCGTGCGAGGGCGACACTAAGGGAACCACATCGTCTCATAAAAAACTTGATACTACTCACATTTCTACTTTCTCTAGGCACACACCTATTCTCACCCAACATAGTTTCTAAACACGATCTCCTAACCATAAGAATAATGATCGAAATAACAAGCCTTTACTCCCGTGAAATTCCTAAAGGACCTATACTCGTCGCACGCTAGAATCGTAACCAAAACCAATACATATTTCAACACATCTGCGATTTCATAGTTAATCAATCGAGCACATCTCTGAGTTTACGCATCCATAACTCAACCCTCGAATCTCCATAAGAAACATGGCTTTCAAAGCTTTCAAGTATCGCTATGATTACCCGCAACACTCAACAAGCAAGGGATACCCCCAGAACCATTTTACGTCCCGCAATTTCAAAATAAGTTAAACCAAAGATTACTACGTTCCCATCTACTATGTTCCCGTCCGAACTCCATTCTCGAGTGCACATCTCATGACGTACATAATCCTCAACACGCTCAAAATCACATACATAAAATCTTAACCGAGATGGATTATCACAATCTTATAACCCAATCATAACAAATGGTCTTCAAGGGGTTTCAAACACCCTATCGCACTGAATCACGAGGTTACTAGTAATATAACTCACCTTCCGGTATTATCACTCCACAAGGAAAGTCCTTTACAATGACCAACCAATTATCCACGCCTTAATAGCACCAGAGCAAAACCATGATAATACGAAAATACAATGGGTAACTAACAAAGGCCAGCACCAACTCATATTGTTACCACAACTTACGATCAAGTTCCACCACACACAAAAGCGATTAACACTCAACTCACGTCTTTACCCCGCAGCAATCAACGACAATTGGGTCGCACTTCCATAACCCATACCACGACCTCGACCACGGTATTGTCCTTGGTGGAGGTAATACTGTCAAGATCATTATTTTTGTAAACGATTTTTAGTAAAAAATTAACTGGACGGACAAAGGTCGAAACGGGCTCCAAATAAAAATTTTGACGTTTAAATAATTAAAAATAAATCCGTGCAACTTTAAAAAGTTTCAGTCTCCTGTTAAGGGATAAACTTTTGGTTTTCTATTTGTATCAATGAAGATAAACCAATGAAGATAGTCACTGAAACAGTATTTGAATTCTGCATTGCTTCAATTTCGGATTTTTTACCCAAATATGCGCCAGTCTTTAGGAAAAACCGGCACTGGCTTGCGCTGCTTCTTGCTAATTGGAATTTGTGCCGAAATCACATTGTTTTGCCGCAGCTTGGGAATAGCTACAGCGCCAGGGATTGCCGTGTTAGGCTTGGAAAAGCTGCTAGGATTTTCGAAGCTTTATTACGCCTGGGACCTGCTGCATTACTGTTTGGGAAAACCTGCAGCATCTTCTTGGAAACCGCGCTTGCTTTTTGCTTTGAAAACCGCTGGGACATTGCTTCCAATTGTTTGTGCCGCACCAGTGATCAAAGGGGAAGAAAAAAAATTGCTTGCTTTTGGCGATGGAAACCTCTGCTGAGTTGGATTGGAAACCGGTGGTTGGGATTGCTGCTTGGATAACAGCGCTTGCTGTTTACTTGCGCTTTTTAATCAAAACCACATCAACTTTTTGATGTTTCGGAATTGCCGGACTTTTTTTTTTATTTAACCAGCGAAAAAAAACTGGAAAAAAGAATTGCGAAGGAATAAAAAAAAAATAGTTGTCGCTGTCAACCACCGCCGTCTACGTTCTTCCACTTGTTCTTCATTCTTAATCCATGATTCCCAAAGCCATAATCCAAAACCGTGTTCTTCGTTCTTTTTATTTTTTTTTAATTTTATTTTGATAACATAAATAAAAAAAATTAAAAATTAAAAAATAATTTTTACATTGATCGTATACCTCTGTAAAGTTCACAATCAATTTATCTATTACGGTCAACCCCCATGATTAAAAAAATAATTAAATCATCATCCACACATTCAATCAAATATGAAAATAAATTATGATCATAAAATCGGGATTAGAACGTCTGCAAAACAAATGTAGCAACAGTTCTAAATCTACCAGGCCCCGATAACCGTAAACAAAAAATAAAACGGTACTGATACCAATTATTGGAGGCATTACTGCCAAGATCATTGTTGTTGTAAACGATTTTCGGTAAAAAATTAACTGGATGGGCAAACGCCGAAACGGGCTCCAGATAAAAACTTTGACGTTTAAACGATAAAAAATAAACCCGTGCAATCAAAGTTTATTTAGATAAATACATTTTTTAGATCTAAACTTCAACTACAATCTGATTTCAAATTGAAGCTCCTTTCAGATCTTTTATCATATTTCCGTATGCGATCCTCGAACGTAAAGTGATGTACGAACTATCGAGGACTCGTACGAGAAGAACCCCGATATATTTAATCTTAAGAGACAAAATATGATCTATCAATAATGATAAATTGGTTCAGCCTACCCGCATATATATAGGGTTACAGCAGAGACTTGGGGAGTAATTATAAGTGTACAACTTCCAATGGAACACAGACACACCTACGAGCGATTTTTACAATTACGAAAAGATGCAGCATTTTCTGTAATTTTCATAAAATACCAAATTATAGTTCACACCACTAAAGAACTATAATTGCATTCTGACCCATATTCTCAAAACCTTCTTGCATTGAGCTCCTGTTATTAAATGCTTACCATATCTCTCCACGTTAAGATTTTCGATACCCGCCAATTAAATTTAATTACTGACAATTTAATTTAATTGGCATCTTAATATTCCTTAAGTCTTTCCGCTTAACTTATTTGACCGCCGAAAAATTAAATTCATCTACAGGGTTTGGCCCGATCAAAACTTATAAGCATCCTTAAGGAGGTATCGTTAATCCCGATCGTTCAGAACGTAGGTTCTGTCAATAATTAATATTTTTCATATAAATAATACCCTCATCTAACTCATCGGAAATATAGACCCATATAATATCGCATTCTCTAATGAATCAAAACAATGAATATTAAATATACGCAAATCAATAATTATTTCAAGCTTAAGAGAATAAACACTATTTATAATAATCTTGGGATGTGAATTAATTTACATAGTCAGTACAAAATTAATTATCCCAAATGTCCCATTCAATACACACAAAGTGTACAAGCACGGAGAGTCGGAACAATAGACGATACTATTATCTGTTCCCCGTAATCAAGATAGGCTTGTAACAATTGACGATACTACAGTCGTACCGATGGTATGTCTATTTTTATCTAAACTGTGAACATAAAACTTATATTCTGCAAGAACCTAAAATCTAATCTTTTATATGCAAGTTGTACTCTACACACCAGATTAAATATTATACAGAATATCAGACATCTATGCATAATATTAAAATGATAAACATACATTTCTAATAAAGATTATCATAAAATAAAAAATTAATTTTATTAAAAAATAAAATAAAATACTAAAAATATAATTTTTAGTATACTAACTCTAACAATCCTCTCCATGGAAACATAACTTCGTATATTAAAGAAATATAGAACATTATGACATAAGGTTCAATTCATCATGTTATTATTAACCCATGTCACATAATGATGCTAACACTTAATCATTCAAGATCATGTAAACAAACTCCACATACCGATGAGCACCAACAAGAGTGACAAATCAGTTTGAGTAACCCACTTAGATTCCTTGCTAGAAAGTATGTTGGCCAAATACATTTCTAACTTGGCTTCTAAGTTGGTTAATCCAAACGCCCGAACGCCAGACAAATCAATCCTAATGTTGAACCTCTATGCTCATGTATAACACAACATTCTCATGCCACAACGGATAATCATTCTCATGTTATAAAAATATTTAAACACATGTAATCAAGTACATGCAACCATCCTCACAAGGTGATACAACCTCTTCCCACGACTCCTAGGTATTCAAACCTAGAGTTTTGATACAAATCTATCACATCCCAAAACTCGGGCCACGTGAACCATCTACGAAAAGTCATTGTGAAACTAAGATCCACCAAAAACACTCGAGCCCAAATAGGTCAAAGAATCTCACCAAACACGAATTGAAAACGTCTGAAAAATGCATTATTGAGAGTTTATTTTACGTAAAAGAGTAACCTAAAAGAATAAGGTCAAGGTCCCGAGAACCAAGCTTATAAAACAAAAACACAAAATTTTCCAAAATCGTCCCAGACCGATCGATCGGTCTGAGCGGTCTTTAACAGTACACTATTTTCTTCAAGCTTGTCAAACAATTGAGGCATGTAGAAGACCCCTCGACAGACCGATCAATCGGTCTGTCAAGCGATTTGGCTTTAGGCCATTTTTCAAAAGCCAAACATTTGAAATCCAACACTTAGAAAATATTCTAGCTTTTTCAATACATTCAAAACAAAAGGGATAACTTTTAGAAGTGCTAAAACTTTATCTAAAATCTCCCTCAAGGTGCATAAGTTGAAATCAAATGATAAACCAATCGAAAACCATTTGATACAACATCGAAACCAACCAATGAAAAACCTTTTTCATACAACGATGAAACTAATACAAACAACCCATGGTTCCTCTCATTCTCATACAAACATGCATGCATTGGTACCATGGCCTTACGGCTTACAAAACATAAGTTTTCAAGTACAAAACGTAGCATAACGATTACATGATCCAACATCAAAATCAATATAAACTATCGAATGATAAAACTACAAGTTATATATATCTTGCCACCTCCGGGGCTCCACAAGATTAAGTCACATGATCTTTTTTTACCTGAAATATTTTAAATCCAACAACGTGAGCCGAAACCCAATAGGAATAAACTGGCATGAATTAAAAGCATATCGTGCAATTAACAATTGTGAACAACTCAACCACGTAAACTGTCAAAACGATTTTCCTTCAAAATCACAAGTGTTTACATAATCGAACAACGTCTCACAATTTGAAAATACCACAAGAATCATCTTAGTTCTCCACACAATTTTCAAACCAAAAAGGATACTCAACTACAATAATTTACACGTACAGACATTGTCGCACTGGGGACAATGGTAGAAAGTATAGACTCTCATCTATTGACCTAGGTACAGGGAATTCAATGGCCCGCTAGGCAATAACGAATTCTATACCTTACCACAATAACAATTGCCTCCCATTGGGGCAACCAATTCATTTACGGAAATTAACCTGAAGAAGAGAAGTACCTATTTGCGCAAATTTTTAGATTTTTATTGAGGAGCAATTGAAGTCCGCATTCACCACATTGTTAAGGTACATTCACAAAATCATTAAAAACACACAGTTTGACTGTAAATTCGATTCGAAGCACACAGCTAACCCATCCAAAATCATTGAGGTAAAATAATCTTTTTGCACAAAACTATCCTCAATTCAATCAAATATTTTAAAAATCCATGCTCAGCCCAAAGGGTTAGCTCCAACACCAAAATTCATGTTTTTGCAACATATATATAATTTCCTCCGATTTTTTCAAAACACATATTCATGAAAACCATATATACATGCATCCACCAACTTTGTAACAAACTTTACATGCTCAAAACATGCTTTTGAACCAACCTAACAAGGTATAATATCAAAATCCAACATTTATAGCATTTAAACATTGTAAAATTACATACAATCACATAAAATACCCTTTTTAAGCAAGATAGTCTAGAATCCTACCATATGGAGTTAAAAACTCAAAACTTTAACAATCAGTGAAAAATCAAAGTCGCCAAAATGAGATTCCACTCAAATGAACGCGAAACTCTCAGCGAGTATATCGATGATCCATTATCACAATGCCAAAAATCACACCCAGAGCAAGGAAAAATCTAGATAAAAGTCTAACGTATGAGTTTTTCTTCTAGAGAGAAGGAAGATAAACTTATTTTATAAAGTTTAGACCAAAAACTAATGAAAACGATCTGTCCTGTGCACATTTAACCCCGACAAACCGATTAATCAACCTCAGGACCGATCGAGCTATCTTGCCGAGAAAAACACAATTTTTGCACTACAATGTCCAAATGGTCCGGGATTAATTCTATCATGCATTTTAAAGCCACAACATGCATACATCATATAGAAATAAACCATTTTATAACAACCATATACATGTTATAACATGTCGAGAAAATATTACAAAATAATAAAGGAACTAAGTCTCACAAGTAGTGTCGACACTATCTTTTTATAAACAATTAAATGTAATATTTTTAATTCAATTAATTAGAAAATGTGAACTAATAAATCATCAAAATCTATTTAAAGTGCCCTTGGGCTAACGAATTCAAAGTTAATCGCCCATGAGAAGTATGACACGCCTAAGAGAGTAGACAACCATCCCATACCACTAGATCTGTGTGATATCCTGGTATCTCACATCGGAAAAGGAGAGGGAGTTCCTAGACTATAAAAGAAAAACCTTGGACCCTTACATTCAATGAGCCATTTTCCCAAATGGTAGAGACCCTAGCAAAACTCTGCAGTTAAGCGTGCTTATGCTGAAGCAATGCAATGATTGGTGACCCCCTAGGAAGAACAAAATCGTGAAGACTTTTGTCCGAAGTGAACAATATCGTTGCCATGTGAAGGGTCGGGGTGTTACAGTCTGGGTGTCCTAGTGGCAGTGCAACCATCACCCAACTCACCTAGGCACTTTATTGCACTAGTGAGTTGTGATACCTACTTTCGAGGTACTAATCTTCCGGTTAAAGGAACCCACATGCACAGCAAACCTAGAACTCGTAAAGCAAACTGTCTAACTTACTACTTAGATGTCAATCACAAATTCCTCAAGGCCATTTCGAAAACGATTTCACTTTTCATTAGGTGTCTTATACCTTATCTTTAAAAAATAATTAACTTTTCCCTCAATTCAAGATATTCATACCAAGAATATACACAATTTAAACGTTCTGTATTCAATTATATATTTCAATAAAAATGTCATATATGAGATTTCACACATTTATAAGTATTTTATGTAACTTTGTCATAAAAATAATAACAATTAAACTGTAATGCATAAGAAGTTAAAAAGGTCATCCATCTTAAGATAACATTTTTTTAGAAAAAGATAATAGTGTTAACTTAAAATTTTCTAAAGTTCGATTATATTAAATTTAGTTACTAAATATATTACAGAAACACTATAAAATAATTTAAAATAAGATCCCCAATTCATTCATTTAATTTGAAGAAAATTTAAGTATAAGTAATTTAATTTCACGCAAAACACAATTTAATCGCCAAAAAAATGTTCATTACATTCATACATCCTATCTGTAAGCCAAAAATAAACAAAATCCCTACATTTAATGGCTTGAAAGAGAGAAATTAAAAAACTCTAGAAAGAAGTTTCAAGCTTCAACAATAGTGAAAAGATAGTGTAAGAGCCCTAGAATTTTAATAAAGTGACTTAATCACTCTCACACATCTACGGTTTAAGATTCAATAGAATAATATTTGGCAAAAACAATATTAATAAAATAAATAACAAAGTTTTTTATTAACTTTCATGGAAGGAGAGTGAAGTAAAGAAAATGCCGTATAGGCCGTCATGGAGGAAAACGTCGCAAGAACATTGTGAAGGAGAAAAGAAAGAAAGGAAGAAAAGAAAGGGGCAAATAGGGAACGGGAAAAGGGGGGAGGCAGTGCACAGGGAATGGGATTAGGTGGGCGTCGGCTGTTGGAATATGGGGAAAAAAAGAAAAGAAAAGAAAAGGGAGAGTGTTCGGGCGTGCGTGCGTGTGTTTTTTTTTCATTTTATATAATTATTTTAATAAAATATATTTAATTAAAATTTATCATAATTACTTAAACTTAAATTTTAACATCCATTCTATATTAATATTTTAAGATTATTATTTAATTAAAATAAACTCAAAATTACATTCTATGCATCAAAAAATATAAAAACAAACTATTTTTAATTTTAAAAGTCACTTAATAAACTAAATAGTGTTTAAATCTATACTGTGAACAATTAACACCGATGAATACAAAAAATTACGTGTCGGGAAAACACTCCTAAAATCTTGCGGTGAAAGGGTTTTGTTTACCATCCCATCAATGAACAAGGAGATTTTTTTATACTTTATATTCAACTTTAATATGATTATTAATATAGTATTAATTTAATTTTAATATATATATTTTATTTTTTAAAATGCTAACAAAATATCATTATTTTTGTAACTGTCTTCTCTCAAGATATCAAAGACACTTGAAATTATAAAATTATTTTACTTAAAAATCGAGTAAATTAAAGAAATATACAATCATTACAACCACGGCCACACTCGCCACCGTTGCCACCACCCCTATCATTGGTATCACCACTTTCTTTGCTCATACAAAAAATGACTTACTTTGCTTTTATTATCTAAAACAATTTTAGTCTTTCGATATAAAATATTTTACTACAAAAATTTATTACTTTGTTTCTATGAAACCGAACAATAAAAAATAGATAAAATATTTTACCAAATAATATTTTATATTAAAACAAATGGAGGCTAACTGGAAATTAGATGCTTTTCCTTAACTAATTAAGTACGAATTTTTCAATTTTAACTTCTAAAAGTTTTCACGTGTGATTCTTATTTATTGCTTTGAGTGGGGGTTGTTAGAAATATTAAATTTAATTGGCATCAATATAAATGCAATTAGCATCATTTCCATTCAATTGGATTCAATACCTGAATTCAATTGCCAATTCAATTCTGGTGTAACCCCCAATAGAGAAATTCTATATATAGACCCATTCTGGTATTCTGTAGAGGTGTGATAAAGAGGTAAGTAGAGAAATAGAATACAGGGACAGGAGAAAGAGAGAGAGAGAGACCAGATTACAATTGCAAGGTGTGAAAGAGTGAAAGACAGACGATGTGCGTTCGAGTAGCCAATCTTTGGTGGTGTTCCAGCATTCGAGTCAACCGTCTTATCTTGGGAGAGTGACACTGGTGGAGAAACCTACAATACCCTTGATAGGCGATGAAACATTCTTAAGGAAACTGCGTTTGCAAGATTCGATTTGCATATTCTGTTCATGTTATTTCTGTAATTTTATTTTCTATAAACTCTGTTTATTTTCGAAAGTTAATAAACGTGTATTTTCTAGACCACTGAGTATATCTTGTATTGCATTATATTTCTCCCACTAAGGGTTTGTTTTAATTTTTTTTATTAAAACTTATTCAAAATTATTAGAGTTTGGTTTATTCACCCCTATAAATGTAAACATCATTGATTTTATTTTTCCAAAATGCAAAAGAAAATGATACATAATTAATAGAAATAGTGAAAGGGAGTCTCACATCACTCGTTTACTATGTATAAGTAGCAACGAGGAATTAGAGTCGTAGAATGAGGACAGAATCTTCTATGGTAAAAGTTAACTACCTTACATCACTAGCTTTAGTCCATGCTGGTCAAAATTAAAGAGCCACGTACACGAGAAGTTATTTAGTTGGTAGAGAACACCGCGTTAATATATTGATGTGATGTGTTCAATCAATATATGCTCGTAATGTATTCGTATTTGTAATGAATGATACTGCAATATTAAGGGAATAATAGTTATAATATATCAGCATAACCCTACATTTAGAAAGCACAAGATGTATATGTATTGATTGAAATTACCACATCAACTGCTCACATGATGTTCGGTAGCTATTAAATAATTTCTCCATGTGCATACATATTAACTGTTGTGTTAGCCCAAGTACTTCATTAATTAATTTTGATGATTTTAATAATTCATTTCCTATAAATAAATGTCTTTAATTTGGATAATATTTATTA
>JAOTRH010440987.1:0-32924 GCA_034768845.1 Heliamphora exappendiculata
TATATATATATATATATATATATATATTTGGCATGTTCCTTTCTCTATATATATTCGGCATTTTTGCTTTAGCATGTGTATATGCGTTTTGATGCATGATTGAGTTTAAATATCCATGCAGGGTTGGTTCCCAGGGCTGTTGGGAGTTACGGTGCGAATTTAAAAAATTCAAAAAAAAAAAATTTTGGAAACTTATAAATATCTAGAGTTAGATATTTTAAAAATTTATTGACTAAGTTTTCTCTTTTTTTCTTTCTACCTTCTCTCTAACTTTTCAGGGGCCCGGGGCTTGATTTTTGACGAATCAACTACCGATCCTTGTTATTGGCATCGTGGTCCACGCATCCATCTGGACGAAATTTTATTCTAACGAAGCTCGATTTTGCACGTGGATTGAGGCATCGAGTTTTTGACTCACTGATGGGGGATCCTAGATTGTATAGTCGTTAAAGGGTGCTATGTGTAATCATATATTGTTTCATCGTTTAAAATGCATGAAAAAGGTGATTTATGTTCGATAAAATGGGTTTTTGCTTTAAAATCGTTTTTTGTTGTTTCGATTGGATGAAATCAGATTTTGAGAATCCCTTTCGAGGTTTCATGATAGTCTTGGGTTTAGATATGCCCGTGGATATCAAAACAGGTATTTTGAGGCTTTAATTTTGGGTTTATGCAAGTTTTGGTGTTGAAAACCTGCTGCTGTTTCCGATACTGGTTTGAAACCGATCAAGCGGTCTCTTGACCGATCGAGCGGTTTGGCCAGTTTTGAGAATTTTGATGTTTTTGGATATGGCTTTCCTCGTGTGATGTTTATCCGATGGAATTATGAGGTCCTATGGTTTCCAAAAGGATATCCGTGGTTTTCGAAAGGAAAGTTTGAAAAATGGGGTTTTGAGAAAACTTTAAAAATGTGTTTTTGGAGGTTTGGAGCTAACCCTTGGGGTTGAGTCTCAGCTTTTAAAAACGTTTTCTTGAAAACATGTTTTTCCATGCTTATAGATCTCCACGGTTGATGGAATGGATCTCTTTTTATACTTGTTGATGTATAACTGTTTTGCGGGTTGTTAAATGTTTTCATAGATGTACCGTGACAGTGGGTATGTTGAGTTAGGCTTACATTGCTCCTCGGTAGAAGTCCGAAAACGTGCGCAGCGTAAGTGCTTTGTACATTCGGGTCAATTCTCGTAAATTAAGTCAGTTGCCTCCATGAATGGCGTTGTGTGGGTGCTTTATACCCTCGGGTTTCGGGCCCGTAAATTAAGCAGTATGTGCTTTATACATTCGGGTTAATTCCCATAAATTAAGCAAGTTGCCTCTGTTAATGGCGTCGTTGTCATAACTTTGTATAGAACTTGTCATTATTTAGCAGACCATGTGTGGTTTTAGAGTAATGGGCAAGAGTTTATAGTTGTTAACTTTGTCTGTGTGGCTAAGTCGATACATAGGATTTCATTTTATCTTATTTTCTCCTCGGCTGTGTGGCTTGAGTGGAGCATACTGTGTTTTTACTACTTTCCCTTAACTGTGGCATGATATCTGTTAGGATGATATGCACGATTTCGAGGATGGTAAACTGCTAGTTTTTGAGAGAAAAACCCTTTTTGCTCCTGTTGTTGAGCTTGTATGCTTATGATTGCATAACCTACTTTACAGCTTTATGTAGTCTGTTTCTATTGGGTTTCGGCTCACGGTGTGGGATTATCTTGTAAGGCCATTTTCAGGTAAACACGTGGAATTGACATAGATACCAGTGGTGGCAGAAGACTTGCTTTAGTTTTTTTTATTTTTGAGACATGTACTTTTACATGCGATGCCTGTTTTCGAAAGCGAGTTTTGTATGCCTTGAGGCAATATACTTATTCATGTATGAGACTGCATGTTTACTGTTTGTGAGAGCTAAACTTTGGAGATCTTTTATCCAAATGTTGTGTACTATAATTTCTAACTGCAAATCTTATTTTCATAGTGTCATAAACAGTGTTATGGTGAGCTTTCGCATGACCCTAGTATTTGGAGCGTAACAGCCTCAACCCCTTTAAGAGCCTCTACTCCTCTATCCCTACCACCACAAATCCATCCATGTGAATCAAGATTAACTTTGATACCATTTAGAATAACCAAAGTAAACTATTAGCTCAATAACTTAATTAAAGAGTTTAACAAAACAGTTCAAAAGTTTAAATCCAAGTTATTAGTAGTACGTTCGTAGTCTACACATTTCTTTATATACCGTGCTTGATTTCTATTTTCCACCTGTATGGGATGGAGATTGGGGCATCACAATGATTTTAACCCCATAGTTTAGCAAATTGAATTTATTATAAAAATATTTTCAAGTTTATAATTCAAGAAATTTAGAATAATTAGCTGACTTAGCTAATAAAATATTCTTAAAATCTTCTTTAAATTTAAAAATAAGAAATATTTAATATGATATTTTATAAAAAAATTAAATTTAAAAAATTACAAACTTGAGGATATGGGAATTCTAAAATGTGTTACAAAAAACCGGCCAAATTCCTTAAAAAGATAGATTTGTATTGTTGAAAAAAGTTAAATTATTAATTATCTGCGCACTACTGGCATTTGTATTTTTATTATTTAATTAAATAAAAATTTTATTTTTATTTATCAGTCTCCTTCTTTTCCAATTTGATCTTTTTTTTATTTTTGTTTTTAAGATCTTGATATACTTAAATTAATTTATTTTATACACCAACGTGTAAAATAACCCATCTAAATTTAAATAAAAAGTTAATCTCTTATTCATTGATTCGGATAATTGTACACTTGAACTTAATTTATTCTTAGATTTGAATAAACATGGAATATTTTAAAGAGACATTCGGAGAGAGTTAAAATATTATATTTTAGGATAATTAGTAGTATTAAAAAGAAAAAATAACAAACATCTATTTATTTTGTGACATATTGTTTAATCTCTAAAATTAAAAAAAAAGGTTCTTCTTTTTTATAAGAATCCTGCCATAAATCATTAGAATAAATTTTAATTGTAGAATTTAAAAACTATGATATATTAATTTATTATGTTTTAGATTATAAAATTTAAAATTTAAATTTAGTTTCTTTAGAAGGACCATGATGTGAGAAAAATTAAAAAATTAAAAAATATTGCCTTATTGATTAATAAATTAATAATGATATTTGATTACTTTAAGATAATTATGACAAAATGTTAAAAATATGACCATATTAATAAAAGATTCAATATTTTCATCCAATACTTTCACGACATGTGTTTTTTTATAATTTATAAATTCAAATATTATAGCAGTTGCATTAGGACTTGCTGAGCCAAGTTCTCTAGTTTGATCATATAAAAGCCTTGATTTTTTGTCCCGTGAAGTGATTTGTTTGTTAAGTTTATATATAGAAATATTTTTCAATTTAATTTAACTAAGTTTGGAATGTTAACCTGTCATGTCTCAAAATGCGAATCACGTGAAAAGCCCATAGAACAACTATTTTGGAATACTAACATTTTTAAACGAAAACAAAACTACTCAAACTGAGAAGTCCCCATTCAACATGGGCTCACATCTCACATGCAAACAACATAAAAACCCATAGTCTCAGGGCCTTACATTATATGTTCAGGATCCAAAATAGATGTATCAGTATATGAACTCATAACAAAAGAGAAAATTAAAAAACGTCTTCCGCCTCCTCAGGCTCCAATTGATCATCTCTCGTGATCACAGTCACCTGAAAAAGGTTTTTAAAATCCCACAACGTGAGTTGAAACCCAATAGAAAAATACTATCATTAATTTAAAAGTAAAACATACTAACACGGATAAGATGAATATTTCGACTGACACGAGCCCATAAATGGTTTTACTTCCCAAAAATCACAAGTTCCATCCAACAGTATAATAAGCACATAACAATCATGTTCACATGCAGCTCGTACTCTTTTACGGTCTCTCACCATAGGATAGCACTAACCCAATCATTAAATTATTTGCGGTCTTTCGCCATGGGACAACTATGTGTCGTAATATGCAACTCTTCACAGTCTTTTCTCATAGGACAACGGCTTGCCCCAATACACAATTCTTCACGGTCTTTCACAGTAAGACAACAACTTGCCCCAATATGCAATTTGTCACACGACACATGGTATGATTTAACAAATATAGGTACGCACATAGTCATGTACTAAACACCTAATCACACACCATCATATCTTCCATTTAACCACTAAGATTAACCGACATCTCAATCGAAACGTTCAAAACCAAGCTAAACTCTAAGGGTTAGCTCCAAACCTCCAAAAATTTAGGTTTTTATACTTTTTACATAAATTTCTCCATTTTCAAAGCCACCTTTTGAAAACCACATACACAAACACGTCCACTGTAACACCTCGGTCCTGACCATAGTAGTAACCACCTAAATTATAACAACTTGGCTCAAACCCTAGTATTAGCGACGGATAGATAATGAGAATCTAGGTCGCTACATAAACAAGGAAAACCCTATTTAGCCCGAAAAACAAAAGTAACACGAAACTCTAATTATGACCCGAAAACCTTAAAAGAGACCAAATACTCAGAGGCCAAACCCTAACACTTAGAAAAGTATCGAAATAGTTTAAATAAGGAAATAACATAAAATATTAAATTTAAAATTTAAAATTTTCATAATTAAGGTAAAATAACCATTTTGCCCATAATACAGCAAAAAGTCCTAAAAATTCAAATTTTGACACATGGACACTCAAAATTAGATATTTATATACAATTAATTAATAAACTATAAAAATAACAACAAAAATGACCAAAATGCCCTCGCATGCCCGGCCACCTAGGAATTTGTGCCCAAAAAGCTACTTTTTGCCTTTTTAAGCTTAAAAATGAGAAAAGATGTTTAAATTAAGTATTATTTTAACCCAATACTTTTTATACAAGTAATATATATAATAATATAATAATATAGTTCAACAAAAGTAAACAAATAATTATTTAAAATCTCTACACAATAAATATGTCAAAAAGCTAATTCTAGTCAAACTAACTTAATTTAGCTTAAAAGGCTACTCTTATTTAACTGCTATCAAAATTATGATAAATCATGAAAAGACTAAATTAATTATAAATACATTAATATAATAGATTTTAGTAGGTTTAGGTACATAAAATCAATATTTTATGCAATTAAATACACAAAAATGTACCAAAATATCATTTAAAACCTTATTAATTACCAAAATAGCTTTTTATCTTCCCAAACACTGCATAGCCGAACCACACTGCCCCAAAAGTCTGAGTTTGTAAGTTAATAATAAAACCCACATCCCATGCAACCAATGAGATTTAAAGAAAATTCAAAATTTAAATTTTTGTAATAATTAATCCCCATCTACATTTTCTTCTATAAAAACATGGCCTAAGCCCCTCCATTCTCCTTCCTGTGGTACGGCTGAGAGGGTGAGAGAGAGAGAGTACAAAAATTATCTAAGTGCCCTAAGAGAGAAGAAGGAGAGAAGAAGAAAGAAGGAAGGAAGAAAGGCTCAAGGTAGGTACAACAAAACTATGTCTATTTCTTCTTCAACCATTGAGCATCAAATAAGGTAAACAATTCCCTTAAACCTTCTGATATTCTTCCCTAAATTACCACTCAATCCATCTCTATAACAAACCCTAACAAAATAAAACAAAGTATGAGTCAAAAAGGCGTCGTAGGAGTGCTTTTGGGACTGTTTATGTATGAGTAAGTTTTGTATGTACTTGCATGTGTGTATATTTGAGTTTTATGGCCTAAACATGTTCTGGACGTTTGATTTATGTGAGTTTACAACATGCATACAAAGAAAATATGTCAAAAATGTACACAACATAAGCTAAGCAACCAAAACCCTAAGTATACTGATTTTCTGGACTTACTCACTTTCTGCCACCTACTTTAAATAATCATAACTAAATGTAAAAAATGGGCTTAAAGTGATTTTTGTGTCCAGATCTAAATTTTTGAGTTATATTTTCTATAAAATTAGTTTGAAGTAATTTTGTTGGGTGGAAATCCAGATATCTCATTTTTGCCAAAGAGTGTCAGATCTTAACCACTATGAGTTGCAGACCTAAAAACCTTAAGTTAGAATGAGAACCGAGCTTAGGTCAAAACATAAAACTTGTCGAGAATACATTTATCTTTCTGTCCACTAAAAAGGAGCCAAACATATGAAGTCTTGATGGGTCAAAACACTTCCCAAACTCTCTATTAAGGTTCAATGACTGACAGACCTCTCTGTCACACCTTTTTGTGAGACTTAAAACTTAATTTTTTTCAAGCCAAATACAAAAGTGGTAAACATGAAGGTTGTAGCTAACATATTCAAATAGTTACTGAGCAAAAATCAGACCAAAATACCCTCGGATGATACCCCAAAGGTTATAAATATTCTCTATTAAAAACACACTCTCCAGACCTTTTTTAGGATGATTGAACCCTCTTTATAAATTAGCCAAAATCTCAAACTTTTTACAAATAACATGCCTTAACTCAAAACATGATCCTTGTAGGGAACGTCTTAAACTAGAACCCCACCAAAAATTAGAGTCATGGCCCTTGAATTGATGCCCTAAAACAGTAGCCAAAAGAGACTTAATTCCTATGTCTTTCTCTGTAAACTGTTGAACTGTTTTTACTAAAATAAAATAAATGACCTTTTTACATTAGGAACTGACCTTGGTGATAAATATAAAAGTTATAGGAAATATTTTTATCTAATTGGTGTTAAAATTTCAGAAACTAAATCAATGTCTAAGTGCCTCGAAACACTGCCATAACCTTAAAACTAGCAATTAAAACTTGAACCTAAAATTGGCAAAGTGTTTGAATGGTGTGTTGCTTATGAGACTTGAGTGTGTGAACCTTATATGAACTTTGTAAGTAATTAGTGTATAAAAATAATATTTTTAATAAGACGAACTCATGCCGATGGTTCGAATCTATGCTGCTTAAATTGTGATCATGCTTCATATGCTTGTACTTAATGCTTTATCAAGTTATACCATGTGCCCTACCATGTTTATATGCCATGCCATGATAAATTGCACACAAAAAACATGTTGCACACCACGAACATTCACATGTTGCATTTGGGATTATCAGAGTCCTTTCGTATCTCTCAAATTGGGTTAGGTGACATGGAAATTGTTGTACTGTGGTTGTGGATCTAGGGCGTCCCTGGTTGCCATATTTGATATTGAATTAGAGGTTTTTATTATAAGAGGAGGTTTAGGCACCATGGGTTCGTCACTAGCTTTATTTAGACTTTGGATTGAACGCTTAACGAACATCCTAGTACTTAATGTGGGATCGGCTGGTCCGTATAAGGGAGGCTGCTAAACAGAGAGACCCCCCCACGCCGTTGTCATTGAGTAAAACGGTTGAGGTATGTTGCCAAGGCGAGCATTTACCTTTCGCAGCGAGGCTAGGATAGGTTAAGTGAGCAAAGCCATCAAGTCTACTCTGTAATTCCCAGCGTGGAATTCATGATATTATTCTGGAAGTACTTGGGGATTGGGCATCTGCATTGCATTCATTTGCATCACACGCTCATTCTTTTGTTCTTATATATGTTCATCATGTTTAAAATGATGAATAGCCTGTAACTTCGCATTGGGTGCTAACGATATGTATTATACAATATCTGTTCGCGTGTTTGTTAGACGTTTTAGAAAATTTGCTTCTGGGCTCCAGCTCATGGCATTTATGCCACAGGTGACGAAGAGGGACCCGTTGAGGAAGGTGGGTTCATTGAAGGGGAAGAATTTGTAGAAGAGGGAGAGAGGAAGGAGCAGGTCAACCCCAACGATGCAGTTTGAAGATGTAGTACATCTCTTTTTGATCTTTTGTTCAAGTTTTCCACGGACATGATGTAACTTTTGTTAAGTTTTCTGGATGACTGTACTTATTAAGTATTTTGAACAATCTCTGAACCGTTAATAATGTAATAGTTATCTTATATATTTATGAACATTCTGGTAGAATATATTCCTTATTTATAGTTACATATGTTCAGACATGCCCGGAGAACGGGATGTCACAAAAAAGGCGTCGTTGCTATGTAGGGCTCTAAGGTTTTTCATTTATAGCCTAGGAATTACTTCTCTCTTTTTGATGTGGGATACCAGGATGTTACAATGCCGGTACAAGTTCTCGAAGGATCGTAGCCTACACTAGTTCGACAATCACATCAGGAATACAGTAGAGGGTCTGACCGGATCTTCAACTCGAAATCAAAAGTTCGTAGTTGGAGAATCGATCAAAAAGGTATTCATCTAAATTAACTAGGGTGGCATGGGTTTTATTTTGATCATTCGGCATAAATTTTTTTTTTCTAGAGCTTATTTTGGCGATTGCTTGTCCAGTTTTTTATTTTCAAAAAATCGTTTCCAAAATCAATGATCTTGGCAGTTTACCTCCAACAACTAGTATCATAGCCGTTTTGATTTTTGTTTACGGTTTATCGAGGGGCCGAGTAGATTTAGAACTATGCTAACTTTGTTTTACAGGCATTGTAATTCCGATTTTATGATCATTGTCATATTCATGTTTGATTGAATGGTTTGAATGAAGATTTAATTTTTTTTAATCAAGATGGCTGATTGTGAAAGAACAGGTTTGGAGGTTCGAAAAACACGAAGAACAGGTGGCGTTGCTAGCGGTGGTTTTGGGATTTACGGGCCACGGATCGCAGTAGTTTTTTCACAATTTTTTGACCGATTTTCCAGTAGTTTTTTTTTGTAATTTTCAGGCTAAAAATAGTATTAAAATAGGTCTAAAAAACAATTAAAAAAAATTTGACGCAAAAATAGCCCACCAGCGGCACCACCGGTGGCGGTTCGGGACCATTTTTCAATAATTTTTTGCGATTTTTTTGGATTGATTTTAACCATGTTTTTAGGAATAAAATAGCAGTAAAATATTACTGGAAAAATTGTCCAAAAAGATGAGAAAAACATCAACTAAAAGCGGCAGAAAAAACCAAACAGGTGGCGACAGCAGCAGCCCTTCGGGGCTATTTTCAAGGCTTGTTCGAGACTATTTTTCAGACATTCTTTGAAGTAATTTGTTGCTGGATATGAGTGCTATTTTTTTTTAAAAACGGTAGTAGCCTCTTCGAGGCATTTCAATGGCTGTTTTCTGGGCTGTTTTCGTTCTTATTTTTTGATAAAAAAATAGTATTTTTCGAGAGCTATTTTTCAAAAAAATGGGGATGAAAACAGAGTTTGGGAGTAGCGGCAAGGGGTGGCACAGACGCGTGGTCGGCGATGGTGTTGTTCTCGAGGTGTCTCGGGGCTATTTTTCTGATATACATTGATTGAGGAGTGTTGTATATGTATAGCACTGCATATCAAGGAATTCCGATACAATCTGGATGCCAGAAACTTATTCAAAAAAAGATTGAAACATTACAGCTTATCTTTAAACAGAAGACTAAAACTCATCAGAGTTTCTATTTAATCATAAAATCGGGATTTATTTATATCTTATATTTATATTCTTTTTTACTATATGGATGATGTATATCTGTTTTATATATTCCTGCTAATTTAATTAATTTAAAAATTTTGATTTTAAATAAATATTTTATAAAGAAAAATAAAATTTTAAATTTTAAATTAATTTTTTTAATTAAATAAAAAAAATTTAAATATTTTATTTTTACAAAATAGCACGTTTAAGATGTTTTTTTATTAAATCGAATATCTTGAAAAAATGTAAAAATTAATGCTAAATTTTGAATTAATTACCCAAAAAATAAATAGAAAAATATTTAATCTAAATAAATTTTTATTTTCGACAAATGTGTAACTAAAATAAAATAATTGAATGCCTTAAATCATTACCTTATCTGAAAAGTTAAAGAAAAAACTGTGCATTTATCGAATTTTATTTGTTACGCATTAAAACACGAAAAGATAGTTTCACAAACCGGAATATTTGGAATCGTATCCACGGAAAAATATTTTTGATTTCTTTCAGATCATGTGGTTTTCAAAAATAATAAATTTATTTTAATTAAATAAATTTTTATAACCCTCAAAAATATTTTAAAAATCTAAGTAGGAGAGGCAATTTATTCACAGATAAATCTCGCGGTCTCTATCATCAGTTTGCAGGCGATGTAATTAATTCTGCGTGTTGATAGTAAGGCCTTTCTCCCCATCGGGCAGATTAATTGCGGTATTATCAGTACAAATCTCCTTCAATGATAATTTTAGATAATTATTAGTGTAGATCACTTCTCTATCTGAAGGGTTCAATTCAAAGAGATTGATTTGGGATTAGATGATGGTTAACACTTAGCTGTAAATAGTTAGTATCCTCTCCATCTAAATCACTGCAATTATTTACTGAACCAAAACTATGTAAACTGTTTAATTTTACTTAGAATGGCTACCTAGATAGTATAATTAATAGAAATTGACATGTCTAGACAAACGATGGATAGTAGATGTCCTCTCATCAATGCATACTATTCATAGGCATACTATTCTCGTCTCATTGCGAATAGTAACCACATCGTCGGGCGTCATGCCACTGCTGTTTTACTCAATGGTAATGGCGTGGGGGCAGGCCAACCAATATAATCGTCAATCCTTATCCTAGGCCAACTAAAATAATCAAAGTAACCATGCACAACAATACCACATTAAGAACCAGGATGCTCGTTTGGCGTCAACCTAAAATCTAAATCATCAAAACCAGAATGCTAGTGACGAATCCATGGTGCTCAACAATATCTATAAACCATTTCAAACACCGGGGACGCACCTATGGTGTATAAACCAAATTTTTAACACTGGGAACACACCTAGGGTGTACAAGAGGGACTCATCCCAAAACATTTTCAAAAATGGCAATCAGGGATGCTCTAAACTTAGAATCAAGAAAGACAATCTCAATACAGTACATCGTAACAACGGTTTGCACAGATAGACTTCAATATGCCAGGATGCAAGTGACAATGCTCATAATGTGTACATTCGATCTCAAGTGCAACAATTTATAGCATGGCATCAACTAGCATGGCAACATTCATGGTACAATTCGCAAAACATAAGTTACAAATATGTGAATCACAAGCTATAATACTCAAGATATGATTCAACATAATAGTATGAGTTCTAAATCATCATACATTCACTTAGAAACACTAATCAACTAATTCAAATTGATCATCATACAAAGACGCGGGTCTCATAGAAAAGGGTACTCAAATCACGCTTAGCAACTTTTAAGGCCAAAAATCAAGTATTAAATTAACAGAGACGACTAGGTTTTGGGGCATCTAGACTTATAATCAAGTTATGATTTCTACACACTATTTATATAAAAATATTTTCTATAACTCTCATGTTTAACACCAAGACCAAAATTTAAGACAAAAGGATGAACAAAACATATTAAGCAAAAATAGTTCATCACTTTTCTCAAGATTTTACCAAAAATATGCTTCTATTTGTCTCGGCTTTGGGGCATCATATCAAGTCTAAATGAGCCCATGTTTGAGTATGTTCTAATTCAACAAGTTCCCTATAAGTTTCATGTTTAGAGCTAAGGATAGTTGTTTGGAACACGTTAAACTTTTTGGTCATTTTAGAAAATAGGTTCTGTTAGTCGCCAAAACTCAGCAGAGCCGGTTTTGGACAGAGGATTTAAAATGGTTTTGGGGTATCATTCCGAGGCTTTAAGGTTTGATTTTTGGGCAGCAAATACTTAAATATATTAGCTATAATGTTTATGTAGACCACTTTTGGAATAAGTCACTAAAAATAGGGGTTTGGGGCTATACAAAAATAGGTGATAGAAGTGTCCCTTGAGGGCTGAAACTTAACAGAGACTTTCAAAGGGGTTTTGACTTATCAAAACTCAATACTTCGTGCTTCTTTTTGGTGGGTAGATAGCTATATATGTTATCTACAACTTTCATGTTTTGACCAAAGTTTGGATCTGTAACGACCATGCTCGCACCCTAGTATTAGTGACGGATAGTCCACGAGGCCATAGAATATAGGGAAGAATTAAAATCCTAACTCGAACCGAAAACCCTAAGTTCGGCCTGAAAATCCTAAAAAGGTCCAAAACACAGGCAATAAAATCCTAGCACCCGAAGAATCTCCGAACATTCTAAATGAAGTAAATATCATGAAATAATGAATTAAAAATAAAAAAATCTTCACAAATAGGGTAAAATGACCGTTTTGCCGATAATACAGCAAAAAGTCTTAAAAACCCAAATTTTGACATATGGATACCTAAATCAAGGATTTAAGTACAATTAAGTAGCAAAGGACAAAATAACATAAAAAATGCAAAAAATACCCCTTAGTGGCCGACCACCTTGGGAAGTGTGCCAAAAAGTGACTTTTTACTTTCTTTTAGCTTTGAAGTGAGCTTAATGGTTTCTTCCCGGGGCAGAAGGGTCTTCGTCAATGGGACCCCCATTTCCCTTATCTTTTTGTGATGGCCATGGAGATTTTGGCAGGGATGTTTGTGAAGTATACGTAGGAAGTTCCTTTCAATTATCATTGGCGGTGTGATAAGAATAAGATTATTCATCTTTGCTTCGCGGATGACCTTATGGTCTTCTCGAAAACCGATGTTAACTCGGTGAGAGTTATTTGGCAATTTCTGGATGGGTTCCAGAAGCTGTTTGGTCTTTCCCCCAACCCTATAAAAAGTGACATTTATTTCTCGGGGGTTGATAGTGTTTTGAAGAAAGAGATTTTGGATGTTCTTGGTTTTCGTGAGGGTTCGCTTCCTGTTAGGTATTTAGGGGTTCCTCTTATTACTACCAAGCATGCATATCGGGATTGTAAGCCTCCCATTGACAGGATAGCCAGTAGGATAAAGGTGTGGACTAGTAAATTTCTATCTTATGCTGGTAGAGTCCAGTTAATTGGCTCGATCCTCTTCTCCATGCAGGTTTACTGCTCCTATTTGTTTATCCTTCTTAAGAAAGTGTTTCGTGAGGTTGAGAGTTTGCTTAGGGCTTTCTTATGGAGTGGCCCTAAGATGAAGTCCTCGGGTGTCGCTTGGAAGGAAGTGTGTATCCCTCGGAAAGAGGGTGGCCTTGGGATTAAATCCTTGGTTCTTTGGAATAAAGCTGCGGTGGCTAAGCATAGCTGGTTTCTGTTAACGGGTGGAGACGTGTCCCTATGGTGTATATGGATTAAGTCTAATATTCTTCGTGGTAACTCCTTTTGGGCAATTAAGATTCCGCAATTGGCATCCTGGAGTTGGAGGAAACTCCTCCAGCTCAGACCGATGGTCAAGCGCTTTATTCAATATGAGATTGGTAATGGTGAAAATACCTTTTGGTGGCTGGACCCTTGGAACCCTTGGGGTCCCTTGGTTGAGGCTAAGGGGCAGAGGATTGTGTATGATTCCGAGATCGACCTGAAGGCTAAAGTTAAGCAGATTGTGGATGGCAACCAATGGAAATGGCCTTCTGCTGTTACTATAGATCTTTTGGAAATGCAAAAGGGGGTCCATTGCCATCCCAATGTTGGTTAGTGTGGCTGTATTAAGTGGACCCTTGATGGTAACAAATTCTCTATTGGGTCTCTCTAGGAGGAGATTCATGTCCATAAACCAATGCCATTATGGAGTAAACTTGTGTGGTTTAAACATCACATTCCTCGTGTCAGTTTTATTCTTTGGGTTGTTGTGAGGGGACCACCTTAGTACGGGGGACCGACTTAACATGTTTGGTCTTTAGTATGATACTAGTTGTTGTTTCTGCTCCGGGGCTGTTGAGTCACATGATCATCTTTTCTTTGCCTGCCCCTTTACTAAGGCTATCTGGACTAGGGTCTAAGCCAATGTAGAGTCAGTTGGACTGAGGGTTCTTGGATGGCTTAAAGGGATTCTCTTGCCACTAAGGTGGCTGGCAATTCCCTGGGTGATAGCATTAAGAGATTGACGCTTTTCATCTCTGTCTATTGTATTTCCATCTCTGGTTGTTGATAGTAGATTTTTTGCTCAAGATTTTTAAGTTGGGGCCCACGGTTTTGGTTGGGCTATACGTTTATCTAGAGAGTGGGCCCTGGTATTTTATGGGTGGGATAATGGAGTTAAAACCGTGAGGCGTGAGCTAACAGCTGGCTATTTGGTTTTGTGGGTTTCAAAAGCCACATGATAGATTCCATTGCATATTGGTGTTGTGGGCCCACGGGTTATTAAGAATGGATGGCTTGGTGGGCCAAGAGAGATAAATTGCAGAGATGGTTATAGCTTGGTGATTGTCACTGGGTTTTGTTGGATCCTCATTTGTTCCTATAAGAACTTTATATTGTTTGGGAAGTGCTCGATTTCTCACTTGTTAGGACGCAATGATGGACTCGATGGTTTTCCGAGCGAAGGTTCTCTTGCGTAGAGAACTAGTTTCTTTGACTTCTTTAGCTTGTGCTGTTTTGGTGCTTTCTGTGATAGTTTGGAGATCGATTTGACTTCTAAGGAGTTTTTGGGGGTCGGTTATTTATTTGGCCTTGAGTTATGATGCTTATTTTTGGTTGGACCACCGCCTTGTCTCTTGTCGGATGTCTTGTTCTCTTGTTGTTCTCTGAATTTCGTAGCCTATTACCCTTCGAGGAGCCAATCTTCAGCAGGGATTAGGAGTTTTAGTAGTCTGGTCTGCTAATGAGTTTTAGTCCTTTGCTTGTTCTTTGGTGTTCTTGTCCTATCCATGCAGGTTGTGCATGGAATTGTTTCTTTTAGGAGTTCCCCCGCTATCAAGTGGGGGTGGGTGTGTTTTGTTATTTTATTATTAGGTTTTTTCGTCTCCTTTTGGATATGTTGGTTAGTGATGTAACAACCTAGGGTAGGCCCCTTGGAAACATGTACATTTTTCTTTTTCTTTTATGTTACAATTAATTATCCAAAAAAATCTTAGAATGTTTTAGGGTAAGAAGAAGGGTTGGGAGGGTGTTTTTAAGGATATCTCTAAGATGATAAGAGGGAGGCTTTCCTCTCTTAGGAGAGTGCCTGTCTCTCATACTAACATTGAGATTCAAGGTGATTAGCGTTTGGTGAGGGATATTTTCTCCAATAATGCTTATTATTAATTGTTTGCTTCTTGTTGCAGCCTAGTCGCTTTGCATGGATGTTTGTGAGATTTTCCCCTTACTCCTCTTTGGAGGGATGAGTGTTTCACTTATATTGGGCGAGTGTGTGCGAGGCTTTCTAATTTTCTATCCCTGCAAGTTTGTTTATTGTGTAGGTCTCCGTGGAAGGTTTAGGAGTTGTGAGTTTTGAGATTTTTTGTTTGGAGAGTTTAGTGTTCCTCCCATATTGAGTGAGTGATGTGAGATTTTTTTAACTCTTATGAATTGCGTTTGTTTCTTGTGTAGCGGCTTTAGAAGTAGCAACTATTAGATGTGCTTCTATCTCCTTTGTTAGAGTGTCGAGTGATACACCTGTGTGGAGCGTGTGAGGTCTTTGGGTGTGTATGTATTCACTTTATTTGGTTTTCTCATGGTTTTTCTATGTTCCTCAAGTCCTGTGCTTTTTCCTACCCTAAAAGGGAGATGTCCCAGCTGTGAGACTGCTGGATTTCTTCAATTGGCTTCTCCTTCGTGGATATCTTCTGTTTTGCTTCCTAGCTTTGAGGGATGTTCATAGCCTTTCTCTTGTACTTATGGCTTGTGTTTTGCTTTGTTCTCCTAGCTCTAGGGGCTGTCCATAGCATCTGTTATATGGTTTTCTCCTGCTCGTTGATGGTAGCTTGCTGCTTCCAGTTGGTGGCCCATTGCTGTTTCGGTTTAGTTTGTTTTGTGGGCTTTTGTTTTGTTTTTTTTTTGGGTAATTAATTTTTGTTTTTTTTCCCTTTGCCTTAGTGGGCTGTTGCTGCTGGTTTTAGTCTTTTGCTGGTTGTTCTTCTTTGGTTCTGTTCTTGTATATTGCCTTCCCCTACAGCTTGTGTAGGGGCTGTGGGTATGTGTTTTTGGCTCCTGCTTTTCCTTTTAGGGTGTTGGTCTAGTTTTTATGGGTCTGGGTTGTTCTTCTTTGGTTCTGTTCTTGTATATTGCCTTTCCCTATAACTTGTGTAAGGGCTGTGGGTGTGTGTGTTTTTGGCTCCTTCTTTTCCTTTTCGGGTGTTGGTCTGGTTTTTATGAGTCTAATTTTGGTCTATGCTGGACTATATCATAGGTTCTTGGCTTAGGCTATCAACAGGTTGTCTTGCCTTTGGTGTCTTGGTTTTGTGCGATCATTGGCAGCTGGTTTTGTTGCTGTGGTTTTTGGGTGTGTTTGCACAGCTCTTGTGCCATTTGTTTAATTTGGGCCTACTTCATGTTTTTTACGTAGTTATTTCTCTTGCTTTTCTGTTGGTTGGCTCTTTGCCTTGATTCTGGTTTTGGTTGGCGTTGTTTGTTGGTTGTTTGTCATTCGTGGTTTGGTCTTTTTGCTAATTGGTTATGGCTTAGCCGAAAGCCCTTTTTATTGCTTTTGGTTTTTTTTCTTGGTGGTGCTTGTAAGGCCTGGGGTATGCCCCTTGCATTCTTGTTCCTTTTCTTTTCTTTTGTATTACATTTAATTACCCAAAAAAATAAATGATGAGAAAGGTATTATGATGATTTAATACTTGTTGAACAAGTAATATACATAATAATATAGTGTTATAGGTTAACAAAAACAAACAAATCATTATTGAAGCTCGTACACAACAAAATAAGTCAAAAAGTCATATATTGTCAAAATAGCTTAATTTGACTTAAAAGACTACATCTATTTAATCAATTGCTATGGAAACTATGATAATACATGAAAATAATATATTTTTCATAAACATATTAAAATAATAAGTCTCAGTAGAAAAAGACAACAAAAATATACATCAAATTAACATTTAGTGCATTTTCTTGCACAATAGGAGCATGAAAATCAAGACAAACCCCTTGATTGATGGGGGATCAAATTTTTGTCCCCCAAATTGAACCCTAGTGACATTTAGTTTCCCCATATCTAAATTTAGCCCTCAAAAACTTAAATCAACTCAAATCAAACTCAAGTCACATTTATGAAAAATGAAGAAAAAATACCCTTTTGGTACTTTTTTGTCTCCCACATGTACCCTAGCCTTGCCTATATAAAGAGAGCCAAACACCCTCTTCTCCATATGTTATTTTCAGCCAAGAGAGGGGGAGGAACCAGAAACCCTTTGATCTTGAGAGTTAGGGTGAGTTTGAGGAAGAAAAAGGAAGGAAAAGGAAGAAACCGAGAAGGTTTTCGAAAGCTAAGTTCAAATTAACCCTCTACTCTTCTTTGATATCTCAAAATAAGTAAGTAAAATCTCTAAATCTTGTGTCTAAGATCCCTCAAAATATCCCCTAACACATCCCTTTAAACACTCTAAAAATCGATAACCGAAATCAAACCGAAAAGGCGTCGTAGTTGGAAATTAGGGACTATTTTTTCTATGAATGATATGAGATGTTGTGTGATGTTATCTTTGAGTTTGATGACCTCTAATGGTGCTGGAACCTTGATATTAAAGTATAGAACACAAGCATGCAAATAAATGGATAAAAAAACTTGACATGACATAAGTAGAAGACTTGAACCCTAAGAGGCTTAATTTTTGAGAACTTTGATGTTTCTGCTCTAAGATTTGAAACGCCATAACTCAACGTAGAAAATTGATCTAATCATGTTCTTTATGTTCAGATTTAGATTTTTGTGTTATCTTTCATCCAAAGTTGGTTTTAACCCATTTTCATAACTAGAACTCAAGATATTGCAATTTTACCAAAGTATGTCATTTTTTTGGGTAATTAATTGTGACATAAAAAGAAAGAAAAAAAATACGAGTTTCCAAGGGGTATACCCTAGGTGATTACATGAGAACCAGTCAAAAAACTTCCTACAACAAAGAAAATCAAACCCCTCGCCGAAGCGACGAGGAAACCTAACTAAAAAGCTATATTCCATGCACAACCCGCGTGGATAGCAAATACAAATATATGCAACAAACTTACAGATCCTAAGAATGTAAGGTAACCAACCCCCGCTTGAAAAAGCGAAGGATACTAGCTAATAAAAAACACGTCCCATGCACAACCCGCATGGAAAGCAACACAATCATAACATGAACCATCAATGGAAAATGCCAGCATCCGAGAGTAACAGCCGAACTCATGACTTACCAGAGAGGCGCAACATCATAGTGAGGATAGACACCGTGCTCACAACGGAAAGAAAATAAAAAGGCTGACACACAAGGCACTATGTAGCTCCCCCAAATCTCCTCAAAAACCCATCAATGAACTATAGCATAGCTAAGAAGACGTCACTACCCTGGCGGCCTAGGAGGTCGAAGAAAGCTAGCTCTCAAAACCACAGCATAAAGGTGTAGGAGGAGGACCAGCCCCAAGGAAAAACCTCAGCTCGGAATCAGAAGGCCAACACTTGACCAAAACTGCCATCGGGCCCTCTTCCACACCCTAGCCAACGTAGCTTAGACAACTGAGGAAATGAGCACCTACCAGACCAAACGACAACTCACCAAAGGGGATCAAGAGGATCATTATAATCATTTTATAACATCTGAAAATAAGTCTAAAGAACAACCAAAAGAGAACCATCATGGATCAAAGAGTAAAGTACCATGGGTGGATGGGCCCTTAGCCAGCCAAAAGAAGCAACAACATATCAGCCCTAGAAAACTCCAGCTCAAAATCGGCCAACACAAATTACCAACCTACCCTGCGCACAGGGTCGCCAAACATAAGTGACGGGAGACCCTATTTTTAGTAACCTATTCCAAAAGTGGTCTACTTGAACATTGTAGCTAATATATTAAAGTAGTTTTTGTCCAAAAATCAGACCTTAAAGCCTTGGGATAATACCCCAAAACTGCTTCTGTCCAAAACTGGATGTACTTAATTTTGGCGATTGACAGAACTTATTTTGAAAATGGCCAAAAAGTCTAACTTGTTCCAAACAACTACCATTAGCTCTAAACATGAAACTTGTAGGGGACTTGTTGAAATAGAACATACTAAAAAAATGGGCTCATTTGAACTTGAAATGATACCTCAAAATCGAGACAAACAGAAGCATAATTTTGGTAAAATCTTGAGAAAAGTGCTAAACCGTTTTTACATAATATGAATTGTTCACCCATTTGCCTTAGGTTTTGGCTTTAGTACTAAACATGAGAGTTCTAAAAAAATATTTTTATCTAAATGGTGTATAAAAATTATAGCTTAATTCTAAGTCTAAATGCCCCAAAATCTTCTCGGTCCTTTTAATTTAATACTTTACTTTTGGCCTTAAAATTTGTTAAGTGTATGTTTGAGTACCCTTCACTATGAGACTCGAATTTTTGTACAATGATTAATGTGAATTAGTTTATTAGTGTTTTAAGTGAATGTATGATGATTTAGAACTCATGTTATCACATTTGAATCATATCTTGAGAATTGTAATTCGTGCTTCACATACTTGTACCTTATGCTTTGCGCCTTATACCATGAATCTTGCCTTGCTAGTTGATGCCCTGCTATAGATGCCATATTTGATATCCATACCATACATCATAAACATTGTCATTTGCATCCTAGCATGTTGGAGTTCATCTGTGCAAACCGTTGTTGGGAAGGGCTGTGCTGAGATTATTCTTCTTGGTTCTAAATTTAGGGCGTTCCTGGTTGCCATTTTCGAAAATGTTATGGCTTGTACACCCTGGGTGCATCCCCAGTGTTTGAAATGGTTTATGGAGATTGTTGAGCACCATGGATTCGTCGCTAGCATTCTGATTTTGATGATTTAGTCTTTTGATTGACGCTAAACGAGCATCATGGTTCTTAAGGTGGGGATTGTTGGCCCGGATAAGGGTGGCTGATAATTGGTTGGCTCACCCCCATGCCGTTGCCATTAAATAAAATAGCTGTGACATGACTCCCAGCGACGCATTTACTATTCACAACGAGGAAATGATAGGTTTAATGATCAAAGTCCCATCAAGTCTACTATGGTGATTTTTGGTGTGGAATCCCTGTTATAATCTGGGTGCATGTTGGGTTGGGAATCTGTATTTCATATGCATATATTTATTAACTTGTCTGCTATCTTGTCATTAATTTGTCTATTTTCTTGACTATAAACTATATTGGGTGTTATATGGTATGTGTTATAGCGAATTTTGTGCCATGAGATTAGTTAGAAGGTTAGAGTGTTTTGCTTCTGGACCTTGACTCATGGCATTCATGCCACATGTGAGGAGTTCTTTGGGGAGGTCATCCCCGAGAGGGAAGAAGAGTTGGAAGGACAAGGTGAATTCCAAGAGCACATAGATCCAGCTGATGCATTCTAAGGAATCAAGATCTCTACTTTTGTTCTTACATACAGTTTTTCCCATGCTTAGTGATTTTTGAATTTTCCCGGTGAAACTATAATAATTCTGTAATTTTAGACAGTTCAAAACATGTTTATAATGTAATAACTATCGTATATAAATATGAATGTATGGCTAGTATATCCCTATGTTTATATTTATGTATGTCCCGACGTGCGCAGAGGACGGGGCATCATAGTTGGTATCAACGCTTAGGTTTAGTGAACCTTCAGGCCTTGGGTTATGGGAGACCACGAGTTCTGTAGCATAGATTCTTTGTAGAAAGTCTATATTATTAACTTAACACTTATAAATTTAACAATTTAAAATCCTTACCTTAAGTTTCCTTTTCTTTTAGGATGGCATCCAACGTCGACCCAACAAGAGAGCCATGGTAGGTGCAGGACCCCGAGGATTTAGATCCAGAAGAGGTACCCATGGAGGAACAAGAACCGATTGAAGCTATCCCTTTAGCGTGGTTTTTCCTAGGAGAGTGGGAGGGTGATGAAGAAGAAGAGGCTGAAGAATCTGGGGAAGGCGAGGATGAGGCCAATTCGATGCGGACAAAGAAGATGAGGACAAGAACGAAGAGGAAGGAGCCATTGCTTTCCAGTACGACATGCTTGAAGCACCTGCGCCTGAGTCTGATGAGGATGAGGCTGTTGATGCTACTATATACTTTGGTCTCATGACAATCGAGGGTATCACGTGAGAGAAAGGGTATACGCCAAGATTTTCCCAGATAAGATGTGCTTGTGGAGGAAACCAAAGACCTTTCCCCATTTCGTAGGACTTGTATCAGTGCTCGATAAGTATAACAGAACGCTCTACCATTTAGACTTTCCCCCAAGGTTTAAGTCCAGACTCGGAGACATGCTGACCGCGAAATGGATGCAGCGCCAGAGACCAAAGGAAGAAAGAGGAATCATCGACCCACTTGATCCAGCCATCGACTTTAACAACTCGGAGATATATCAGGAGGTTTAGATGGCGATAACAAACAAGATGAGGATGGGACCAACCAATGCTTTCCATGTCGAGGTGCTATGGCGCAGGTTTAACATATACAACGCAACGTGGGAATGCGAGGCGATTGTTTGACATTTCTACCCGCATCTCTTTGCTTAAGCCCTAGTGTGTAGACGCTGTATTTCTCTTTTGTTTAAGTGTTGTAATTGTTTAGGTGATTGTATGCATGCTTTCCGAACTACTTGAAAAAACTTGTACCAGTTATGAGTTGAAATGAAATGAGAACGTTACTGTCAAATCTCTACAAGTAATTTTGCAACCTTTATTAACTCCACAAGATCCCAAAACACGAGAAATAATCAAGAACTAAAATAATTTGCAAGATCATAACACTTTTTTTAAAAGATGGTTGGAAGATGACCAAATCACCGACAAACTAACGGACCCATAGACAATGAAGTGTCGGGATTAGCCCAAGTGTTGCGAGAACTAGCCGCTAGCATCAACCGTCCTATCGTGCGTGATCGAGCGTGGTTCTTATCTGAGATGGGTAGATAGCGAGCCCTGACATTCAGAGGAGGAACAGAACCTAGGAAGGCAGAAGAGTGGCTGAGGGCGGTTAAGAAGTTGTTTAATTCTATAGGAGTCCAGGACGAAGCAGATCGTGTAGCCTGGGCAGCACACCTACTAGAAGGAGAAGCGGATCATTGGTGGTCCTTGATGAACAACACACAGGATGTAGTAGCTCTCGCTTGGGATCAATTTGAGGACTTGTTCTTCAAAAAGTATTTCCCAGCCCCCTTTCGTTAAGCAAAAGTTCGTGAGTTCTTATATCTTAAACAAGGCTCGATGACAGTGACGTAGTACGTGAATCGTTTCGAGGAGTTAAGTCATTTTTCCGCAACCCTAGTACCTGATGAGGAATCTAAGGCATGGAAGATTGAGTGGGGCCTTGAGCCATATGTTCGAACAAGGGTAATTTTCCTGCAGCTCCCTACATACACTCAAGTAGTTCGGGCTACTTTGCTCGCTGAAACCGATCTGGTCGATTCAAGGAAGATTTGAAACCAAAAGAAGGAAAGTACCAGCTCTTGAGGGCCTGTGAGGAGCAACAGAGTGTTTATTTCTAAGAAACCGTACTATCAGGAGTACAAACAAGGGCAATCAAGGAATCCCTCCACAACATCTGTGGTATGCTTCAAATGTCGCCAACTAGGGCATAGGACAACGGACTATCCACAATGGAGGCAACCCCAGAACCAACTGCCAAGAAAACCACAACCTGTTCAAGTCAGCTAACCCACCGAATGGAAGAGGAAGGCCACCACACAATGGAAATCAGAAACCCCAGGGAGGTTCAAATGATGGGATAAGGAACGGGAACAACAGGAACAACAATAGGAACTGGCCTATATGAGGACGTATCTTTGCCTTGTAAGAGGAAGAAGAGGAAGACACCCAAGTCATACAAGGTATGTTTGTATTGTTTAATACCTTAGTAAAAGTGCTGTTTGATTCTGGAGCATCCCATTCTTTTATATCTTTAACCTGTATTAAATCTTTGTTCTTGGAACCTGAGGCCCTAGACCAAACCCTAAGCATTATCACAGCCTTAGAAAGTCTAGCATGAGTAGATTACGTTTGTAAACCGTGTACGTTGTGAGTAACCGACACCCTTATGACTTGCGACTTACGAGTAATGGACTTCAATGGGTACGATGTGATTCTAGGAATGGATTGGCTCTCTGGACCTCGCACTATTATAGATTGCTAATAGAAGAAAATATGGGCAGAAGTAGAGGATGGCACTACCGTGCAAATTCATGGAGAACGACGCAAAGTCTTAACCCCGAGTAGTGCAAAAGAGCATGAATTGAATAACTTTGTAGGAAGATTAACCTGTCTGCTTGCTAGTGTAAACATCTCACCAATCCCTGAGTTACCACGAGTCGTGTGTGAATATGAAGATGTATTCCCAGAAGAGCTACCTGGATTACCCCCACACCATGAGGTCGAGTTTCCGATAGAGCTCTAACCTGGAACTACACCAATTTCGATCGCAGCACACCGGATGGCTCCCGCCTAGCTTAGAGAATTATATAACCAACTTCAAGAATTGCTCAGTAAGGATTTTATCCATCTAAGTACATTGTCGTGGGGAGCACCAGCATTATTTGCCAAGATGAAGGATGGAACCTTACGTCTTTGCATCAATTACCGTCAGTTGAACAAAGTAACGATAAAAAATCGATACCCTTTACCCCGCATAGACGATCTCTTTGACCAGCTTCGAGGGTCAACCTATTTCTCAAAGATCGATCTACGCTTAGGATACCACCAACTCTGAGTTAAAGAGGAAGATATTTCAAAGACAGCCTTTAGAACGCAGTATGGACACTATGAGCTCGTGGTGATGCCTTTTGGATTGATGAATGCCCCAAGAGTTTTCATTAGTTTGATGAATAAACTTTTTCAGCCCTACCTCGGCCAGTTTGTAGTGGTTTTTATAGACGACATCTTGGTATATTCAAGGACTGAGAAAGAACATGAACAACATTTAGGGATTATTTTGCAAAAATTGAGGAATTCACAACCCTATGCAAAGGCAAGTAAGTGCAAATTTTGGTTACATGAAGTGAAGTTTCTAAGACACGTGGTTTCTAAAGAAGGGATAGCTATGGATCCAGCTAAGGTGGGAGCCATTTTGGATTGGAAACCACTCGAGAACGTCTTTGAAATTCATAGTATCCTGGGACAAGCTAGATATTATCAAAGGTTTATCCAAGATTTCTCTAAACTGGCGCGACCAATGACAAGATTAACACAGAAGGGAGTGAAGTTTGGATGGAGCAATAAGTGTTAGATGGCTTGTCAAGAACTTAAGAAAAGATTGACTAGCGCTCCTATTCTAATCATACCTGAAAGAGAGGTTGGATATATAGTGTATTGCGCCGCGTCTAAGGAAGGCTTAGGATGCGTGCTGATGCAAAACGGTAAGGTAGTAGCCTATGGGTCAAGACAGTTGAAACCTCACGACCAGAACTATCCTACTCACGACCTAGAGCTTGCAGCCGTGGTTTTTTCACTAAAGTTATGGAGGCACTATCTTTAGGAAGAACAGTTTAAACTATTCTCGGACCATAAAAGTTTGAAGTACCCGTTCACCCAAAAGGACCTTAACATGAGACAACGCCGATGGATGGAATACCTAGAGGACTATCAGTTCACTTTAGACTATCACCCGGGTAAAGCGAATGTGGTGGCTGACGCCCTTAGTCGGAGGATAAAGAGCACGTTGGCTGGAATAGCAGTAAGGGAATGGAACATGATGAGAACGCTCAATGAATATCGACTCCAACAGTCAGAATCAAAAGATGGGAACTATTTTTGTCTAACCGTGGCAACAATAAATCTTCATCAGCAAATCGTGAATGCCCAAAGTATGATCAGGAGTCTGAATTTATTCAGAGGCACCTTTTCATGGAGGAATCGAAACCAGGTTAGGTAGTCAACAAACATGGACACCTGACATACCTAGGTAGGCTTTTCGTACCGAATGTCAAGGATTTAAGGAAAGACATCCTGAAGGAACATCATCAATCATTCTTTTCGGTCCACCCTAGAGGAACAAAAGATGTACCAAGATTTGAAAAGGTACTATTGGTGGAATGGCATGAAGAAGGATATAGCAAGCTTCATAGCCAAATGCCTTACATATCAACAAGTGAAGTCCTCTACCAAAGACCAGGAGGAACCCTTCAACACCTGGTGATACCTCAATGGAAATGGGACCACATCACTATGGATTCTGTCTCTGAACTACTAAGGTCACCAGCAGGACACGACTCTATCTGGGTAATCGTGGATCGTCTCATAAAGTCAGCACATTTCCTTCCTATTCGAACGAATGAGAAATTAGAAAACCTAAGTCAGAAATACATTTGGGAAATTATTCATCTTCATGGAGTTTCATTATCTATCATATCAAATCGAGACCCGCGCAATTTTAGCAGAGCCAACAAGCTGCTTTAGGAATGGAGCTTTGTTTCAGCTCGGCTTTTAATCCACAAACTGACGGACAATCTGAACGCACAATTCAAATGCTAGAAGACATGCTTCGAGCTTACGTCATGGATTTCAAGGGACATTGGCAGAAGCATCTACCATTGGCCGAGCTCACTTACAACAATAGCTACCAATCCAATATTGGCATGCCTCTGTATGAAGGTCTTTATAGAAGACCGTGTCGTTCACCAATTTGTTGGACTGAAGCAAGAGAGAATGTGCTTGTTGGACCTGATCTTATACAAGAGACTACCAAGAAGATCCGACTGATTCAACAACGATTAGCCACAGATCATAGCAGATAAAAGAACTATGCCGATCAGCGACGGAGACCGCAACAATTTGAAGTAGGGGATCATGTATTCCTGAAGATCCAACCACGATGAGGAGTTATATGTTTCGGCCGGAAAGGAAAGTTAGCTCTAAGGTTCATTGGACCATTTGAGATTTTGGCTAAAGTTGGAGAAGTAGCATATCGTTTAGCTCTACTACCACAGCTTTCCAGTGTTCATAACGTTTTTCATGTGTCGATGTTGAGAAAGTACGAACCTGATCCTGCTCACGTTTTAGATTGGAAGGAACTCCATGTCGATGAGGACGCTACCTTTGAAGAATAACCCGTAAGGATAATCGACCAACATGACAAGGTTCTTAGAGGAAAGACCATCCCGCTCGTTCGAGTTCTTTGGAATCACTATGGAATTAAAGAATCAACCTGGGAACAAGAGGAAGCCATGAGGGCAACTCATCCCCAGTTATTCGCAGTTTGAGGTACGATACGGAATTTCGAGGATAAAATTTATTTTTAGGGGGGGTAGATTGTAACGACCCTGCTCGGACCCTAATATTAGTGACGGATAGTTCACGAAGCTATAGAATACATAGGAAATTTAAAACCCTAACTCGATTCGAAAATCCTAAGTTCGGCCTAGAAACTCTAAAAAGGTCCAAAACATAGGCAATAAAACCCTAGCACCCAGAGAATCTCCTAACATTCTACATGAAGTAAATATTATGAAATAATAAATTAAAAATAAAAAATCCTCACATATAGCGTAAAATGATTGTTTTGCCCCTAATCAGCAAAAAGCCTTAAAAATCTAAATTTTGACATATGGATACCCTAAATCAAGAATTTAAGTACAATTAAGTAGTAAATGATAGATTTCGTTGGCCAATAGCTAGCCCACAACATCATGTCAAACAGTGGGGCATGGACTAATAGCTGGCTACCCGGTGTTTTGGGTTTCAAAAGCCACATGATAGATTTTATTGCACGTTGGTGTTGTGGGCCCACGGGTCATTAAGTATGAATGGCTTGGTGGGCCAAGGAAGATAAAATGCAGAGATGGCTATAGCTTGGTGATTGTCACTAGGCTTTGTTTGAGATGGTTATGGCTTGGTGATTGTCACTAGGCTTTGTTTTGATCCTCATTTGTTCTTATCGGATATTTATATTGCTTGGGAAGCGTTTGATTTCTTACTTGCTAGGACGCGAAGATGGGCTCGATGGTTTTTTGAGGGAAGGTTCTCTTGCGTAGAGAACTAGTTTCTTTGACTTCTTTAGCTTGTGGGGTTTTGATGCTTTCTATGATAGTTTGGGGATCGATTTGACTTCTGAGGAGTTTTGGAGGCCAGTCATTTATCTGGCCATGGCTTATGATGCTTACTTTTGGTTGGACCACCACCTTGTCTCTTGACGGATGTCTTGTTCTTCTGCTATTGTTTGAATTTTAGAGCCTATTACCCTTTGAGGAGCTAATATTCAACAAGGATTATGAGTTTTAGTAGTCTGGTTTGCTGATAAGTTTTGGTCCTTTGATTGTACTGCGGTGTTCTTTTTCTATCCATGTGGGTTGTACATAGAATTTGTTTCATTAGGAGCTCCCCTGCTGTCAAGCGGGGGTTGGGTGTGTTTTGTTATTGTGGTAATAGGTTTTCTCGTTTCCTTTTGGATTTGTTGGTAAGTGATGTAACCACCTAGGGTATGTCCCTTGGAAACATGCATATTTTTTTTCTTTTATGTTATAATTAATTACCAAAAAAATTAAGTAGAAAAGGACAAAATAACATCAAAAATGCTAAAAATACCCCTTAGTGGCCAACCACCTTGGGAAGTGTGCCAAAAAGTGACTTTTTACTTTCTTTTTAGGTTTAAATGATGAGAAATGTATTAAATTAAGCATTATGATGATCCAATACTTATTGAACAAGTAATATACATAATAATATAGTGTTATAGGTCAACAAAAGTAAACAAATTATTTATAAAATTCATACACAACAAAATAAGTCAAAAAGTCATATATTGTCAAAATAGCTTAATTTGACTTAAAAAGCTACATCTATTTAATCTTTTTTTGGTAATTAATTGTAACATAAAAAAGAAAAAATACAAATTTTCAAGGGGCATACCCCAGGTAATTACATGAGTAACCAGTAAAAAAACCTTCTACAACACAAGAAAACCCAACCCTCCGCCAAATCGACTGGGGGACGTAACAAAAAAAACCATATTCCACGCACAACCCGTGTGGATAGGAAATACCAACATATACAACAAGCTAGCAAAAAGAACTAGTCATCCAATCACAACATAACAAAATCCTGCTGAAGCTCGGCTCCTCGAAAAGAAAGACGATAAGAGGGCTAGAACATACAGCAGTACATGGCTCCCCATAACTCCTCTAAAACCCTGACTTAAACTGCAATATAGTTAAGAAGAACACAGAAGCCTAGAAGCTCAGGATGTTGAAGAAAGCTGGTTCTCAATCACGGCGCTAAGGCGCATGAGATAGGACAGTCCCAAGAAAAACCTCAGCACGGAAATAGAAAGCTAGCACCTAACCAAAGCCGCCAACAGTCCCGCCTCCACACCCTAGCCAACGTAGCCTAAACAGCAAGGAAATGAGCACCTCTTAAACCATATAACAACCCTATCAACAGAAGCCACAGAGAATCAGCATAATCACAATTTATCCCATCTGATCAAAGGGAACCTCGATCGACTAAGCTCCACGGGTAAAAAACAAGCCCACCTGACGCAGCACTCGAACTGAGAGCTAACCTTGGAGCAAAAAGCACATTTTCGGTGAATTTCTACCATCCAACCCCAAATGGCCCATAAGACCCACCACCATTTTCATATCTTTTCAACCATATAGCCCAAAGAACCAACTTGCAATTAAAAACAAAACAATAATAGAAGGGTGGGGCCCACACCCCCACTAAAGCTTGCACCCCGCTAGATACAACCCAATACCTGCTCAAAGCCTGCAAATTATTTTGCAGGCAGCCTCAAAAATGTGGGCATACCGTAATCAGTTCCACCAGGAAATGGTTTTGCAAAACAAGAGTTTGCAAAAAATCGGAATCATCTTCTTCGTTGACACATAGGTAGGCCCACCATTAAAAAATCGAAAGGAGGAAATCCACTTTAGCACTTGGGATAAAACCAAAAGGCATAGTGCAGAAACAAAACATATTTCCACGTATCCAAATTCACTGCTAGAAGTAAAGAATACCATATGGCTTTGAAACCCACAAACCAGATAAACCAGCTATGAATGGACCCCACCAAAACCATGTCTTGCAAAGGCTGCACAAAGCACCAGTAGTTTATAGCATGTGCAGCTTTACAATGCACTGAATGTGCAAATCAACCCATAGTTTGACAAAATCACAGTGGTTTTTGAAAAGGTCTATAGAGAAAACCCATATTCAAAGCTGCTCTTCTCGAAGCAGCATGTAAAGAAACCACAAGTATAGACACTCTCACAGCGCGTGATACTCACTCGTCTTCAACCACGAAACATTGTAACGAAAAGCTTCACATAGTTAACGTAGCACTTCGAAGGTGCTGGCATAAATAGAAGGCTAGATCCAGCTGAACACAGAGAAACTTATACATATACAATAGTTCGCCACATCGGAGCTCCAAATCAAGCTCTCACGAACAACAAGACAGCTAAAAGAATCCCGATCCATATCTTTATAAATGGACATGAAACCTTCCACCGAGAAACATTAAAACATCATAACAAAATAACCATGGACTGAGAGAAACAAAATAAATTTATGGGATAATCTCAACCAACCCAGAAGCTATTATAACATATTGAACAAACTTACTGCCAATCAATCACTGATATCATGTCTGAGCACACAACCAGATGTTAACCCCAACACATTACTCCATAGATTCATGCAAAGAACTAGAAACACCAACCTTCAAAGACTCAGTTGAAGGATTAGGAGTTTAGAATGTTTAATAAGAACATTATCAGGTAACAATGGAAGCCCAGAACACCATGGAAGCCCTCGTCACAGAACTAACACCATCACTCTCAGTACCTTAGATACACCCCACCATTGCCATGGAAATGATCCAGAGACACCGAGGTTAGATCTATTCTTTGAAAGCTCAGATCTGGTTCTGTCGAAACAAGAACTGAGACTCACTATGGATAAACCTTAACTTTCCAGAGCCTTAGATACACCCCACCATTTTTGCATGGGTGTGATCCAATGACCTTTTTCATCCTTATTCTATAGTAGATCGCCATGAGAGAGCCTTGGGGAGAGCTTTTTCTAGAGAGGGAAACGCTTTCTCTAGAGAGAGAAGCTCTCCCCCGATTATCCCCACCTTCTCAGAATACTCATCTATTTAATTAATTACTATGAAAACAATGATAATATATAAAAATACTATATTTCTTATAAACATATTAAAATAATAAGTTTCAGTAGAAAAAGATACCAAAAAAATACATCAAATTAACTTTTAATATTTTTTCTTGCACAATAGGGGTACGAAAACTGAGATAAACCCCTTAATTGATGGGGAATCAAATTTTTGTCCCCTAAACTGAACCCTAGCTACATTTAGCTTCCCTATGTCTGAATTTAGCCCCCAAAAACTTAAATCAACTCAAATCAAACTCAAGTCACATTTATGAAAAAGGAAGAAAACGAACGCTTTTGGTACTTTTTTGTTTCCCACATGTCCCCCCTAGCCTTGCCTATATAAAGAGAACCAAACACCCATTTCTCCATATGTTATTTTTGGCTAAGAGAGGGGGAGGAACCAAAAACCCTTTGATCTTGAGAGTTAGGGTGAGTTTGAGGAAGAAAAAGAAGGAAAAGGGAGAAACCGAGGAGGTTTTTGAAAGCTAAGTCCAAATTAACCCTCTACCCTTCTTTGATCTCTCAAAAGAAGTAAGTAAAACCTCTAAACCTTGTGTGTAAGATCCCTCAAAATATCCCCTAACACATCCCTTTAAACACTCTAAAAATCAATAACCGAAATCAAATAAAAAAGGCATCGTAGTTGGAAATTATGGGCTGTTTTGTTTATGAATGATATGAGATGTTGTGTGATGTTATCTTTGAGTTTGATGACCTCTAAGGGTGCTGGAGCCTTGATATTAAAGTATAGAACACAAGCATGCAAGGAAATGGAAAAAAAATCTCTTTAGGGGTGGGTCCAAAGGGCCCTGCTTTGAGGTGGTTCCTCTGTCATCAAAAAAAAAATAGAACAAAAATTTGACATAACATAAGAAGAATACTTAAACCTTAAGAGGCTTTATTTTTGAGAACTTTGATGTTTTTGCCCTAAGAATTCAAATACCATAACTCAATGTAGAAAATTAATCTAAGCATGTTCTTTATGTTCTTTATCTTTATCTACCCACTCAAAATGAGAACAAAATATTGAGTTTTGATAGGTCAAAACCCCTTTGAAAGTCTCTGTTGACTTTCAGCCCCCACGGAACATTCTGTTACATATTTTTATATAGCTCAAAACTCCTATTTTTAGAGACCTATTCCAAAAGTGGTCTACATGAACATTGTAGCTAACATATTAAAATATTTGTTGCCCAAAAATCAGATCTTAAAGCCTCATAATAATATCCCAAAACTGCTTCAAATCCTCTATCCAAAACTGGCTCTGCTAAATTTTGGCGGCTGACAGAACTTATTTTCTAAAATGGCCAAAACGTCTAACTTGTTCCAAACAACTATCCTTAACTCTAAACATGAAACTTGTAGGGGACTTTCTGAACTAGAACATACTAAAAATATGGACTCATTTGGACTTAAAATGATACCCCAAAATCGAGACCAACAGAAGCATAATTTTGGTAAAACCTTGAGAAAAGTGCCGAACCGTTTTTACTTAATATGAATTGTTCAACCATTTGCCTTAGGTTTTGGTTTTGGTGTTAAATATGAGAGTTGTAGAAAATATTTTTATCTAAATGGTGTATAAAAATTATAACTTGATTCTAAGTCTAGATACCCCAAAACCTTGTCGGTCATTTTAATTTAATACTTAACTTTTGGCCTTAAAATTTGTTAGTTGTATGTTTGAGTACCCTTCACTGTGAGACCCGATTTTTTGTACAATGATCAATGTGAATTAGTTGATTAGTGTTTTAAGTGAATGTATGATGATTTAGAACTCATGTTATTATGTTTGAATCGTATCTTGAGAATTATAGCTCGTGCTTTACATACTTGTACCTTATGCTTTGCGCCTTATACCATAAATCTTGCCATGCTAGTTGATGCTATGCTATAGATGATTGTATTTGAGATCCATACCATACATCATGAACATTTTCATTTGCATCCTAGTATGTTGGAGTCCATATGTGCAAACTGTTGTTGGGATGTGTTGTGTTGAGATTATTCTTCTTGGTTCTAAATCTAGGGCGTCCCTAGTTCTCATTTTCAAAAATTTCTGGCTTGTACACCCTGAGTGCGTCCCCAGTGTTACAGATTTGGTTTATACACCTTGGGTGCGTCCCCGGGGTTTTAAATGGTTTATGGAGATTGTTGGGCACCATAGGTTTGTCTCTAGCATTTTGATTTTGATAATTTAGACTTTGGATTGACGCTAAACGAGCATCCTGATTCTTAAGGTGGGAATTGTTAGCCCCGATAAGGGTGGCTGATAATTGGTTGGATCGCCCCAAGCCATTGCCATTTAGTAAAATAGCTGCAACATGACGCCCGACGATGCATTTACTATTCCTAACGAGGCAAGGATAGGTTTAGTGATCAAAGTCCCATCAAGTCTACTATGGTGATTTCTGGTGTGGAATCCCTGTTATAATCTGCGTGCATGTTGGGTTGGGCATCTGCATTTCATATTCATATGTTTATTGACTTGTCTGCTATTTTTTTATAAATTTGTTTGTCTCCTTGACTATAAACCGTATTGGGTGTTATATGGTCTATGTTGTGGTGAATTTTGTGCCGTGAGATTAGTTAGAATATTAGAGTGTTTTGCTTTTGGGCCTTGGCTCATGGCATTCGTGCCACAGGTGAGGAGGAGTTCTTTGAGGAGGTCATCCCCAGATGGAAGAAGAGTTGAAAGGACAAGGTGAAATCCAAGAGCATATGGATCCAGCTGATGCATTCTGAGGAATCAAGATCTCTACTTTTGTTCTTACATACAGTTTTTCCCATGCTTAGCGATTTTTGAAATTTTTTTTTGTAGTTAAGTGGGG